>OY748289.1:22473028-22699665 GCA_963556515.1 Nudaria mundana | reverse complement strand
AACACGTTAAGATCACATTTTTAAAATAGATAAAGGTGGGACAGAATGCCCAATATCACTTTGGATTGGGAAATAACGTAACTAAACGAATATTCCACATTAATATCATTTGAGCACGCTGTCCCACTGTTCGTACGTTCGCTGAAGCTCCTTACTACTACTTGTAGTTATAAATATTTATGTTATAAATTCATCTTTTCATTACGAGTCCATCAGTATTACATAGCAAACATGAAATTCGTTAAACAAACACAATCGTTACAGGTCAATACAATCTGTGACGATTTGACAAAAAACAAGTTACGCCATGGAGAATTATTACCGAATACAGTACGTTGCATCATTTGCGGACCATCAAATTGTGGAAAAACTAACTTATTAATTGGTCTTCTATTGCATGAAAATGGATTGACATTTCAGAATGTTTATGTATATTCTAAAACTCTCCATCAACCAAAGTACATCTTTTTAGAAAAAGTTTTACAACGAGTACCAGGTATCACTCTCCAGAAATACCAAGCAAATGATGACGTTTTGAAGGTTACAGATGCGAAACCTAATTCTGTGATTATTTTTGACGATGTAGCATGTGAAAATCAAAGTAATATGCGTGATTATTTTGCAATGGGAAGACATAAATTGATTGACAGTTTTTATTTAAATCAAACTTATACCAAAATACCTAAACAACTTGTAAGAGATAATGCTAACTTAATTGTGCTTTTTAAGCAAGATGAAGTTAACTTGAAACATGTTTACGAAGAACATGTTAACACCGATATGACATGGTTGAAATTTCGAGAAATGTGTTCCCTAATATGGAAAGAGCCTTTTGATTATGTGGTAATTAATAAAGATTGTTCGAAAAACAACGGTTGCTATAGAAAAACGTTTGACACTTTTGTATTATTAGATGAAATTTGAATATTTAAGTAGACTGCAGTCACGTTATTGTTATTCTTTAATTGGTTCTTATCCGATTACCACCTATTTTACATAATGGATAAATCATTGAAAAAACAAATTGTTGATGCGACACAAGCTGTCAGGAAAAAAATACGTAAAATGAAGGATTTAGAAGATAATAATAGACATGCTCTTGATACAGTTTTTAAGCCTGTTACAGAATCTCTCAATTTAATAGCCAACACTAATAACCACTTAGCTCTAACAAAAAAGGAGGAAAAAGGAGAACCCCAAGAACCACAAGACCAAGATATGAAAGAAACAGATGAAAGCAGTAATGATAGTAACGAATCGGAACCCTCATCAGACTCTTCATTTCAGTCATTAGTCGATACTAATCCAGATGTATCATCTTGGTCATTATCTTCACAAGTACTATCGGATGTACCATTTGGTATAAGAAATAACCGTGGACAGTTAATGTTAGGTTCCTCTGGCATAACGATTGGAGATCAAGTTATTACTGTAGCCGGACACAAGTACGAAAGTACACCTGGGTTGCGAGAGTTACTGTTAAAAAGAGACATTGATCTGAGCTTGGTTAATGACTATGACAAGCAAAATTATAAGGCAATGTTACTTGTAACGAATGCACATCGTCGTGATTTCGATTCAAAAAAACCAATTAAAAGTAATAAAGGACAAAAATATTTGCAAGTTATTAAACCACTTTTCGAACAAGAAAGTAAAAGTCCAAGTTGTAGACAGAAAGTAGGAAAAGGATTACCTTTAACAAAAATATGGAAAAAAAATACAGATTTTGTATATTGGGATGATCCCAATGAATTGGTTGATAGATTAAAATTATTAATTGCTTCTCGAGATGCTGGTAACACAGGAATAGACAATGAAATAATATCTATCATTGAAGAACTACGTGAAAGCAAAATCATCAAATAAATAAATCTACTAATATTATATGTGTATCATTTTACTATATACCGTTCAACATAATACACCTTTAATATGAATGTAGACAAATTTGGTCATTATATTCATAAGCGAATGCGTATATCGGAAATACTGGATTTTAATGATAACGCATTAATAAAATCTGATCGTGGAGATTATGACTTGAAGACATCGAGGTTAAAAGGTGTCAAACCTCCTCAAGACGCAGATGATGCAGTAAATAAAACATATGTAGATGAATTGAAAGGTGTACTAATGAATGACTTACAAAAATTGCAAAGTTCTATTCCAAATAGTGTTCAAAACCACATAGAGAAAGCTTTAAAAACAATAATGTCTGAGATAGTGACTCATTTGGAAAACAAATTTTACACAAGAAACGCAGTTGATAGACTAATTCAAGACGCAATTCAATCTATATTAAAAGATCGAAAAACATAGACCTTAAAGTTTATCAAAATGGCGAAACAACAAATCGTCAATGAAATACATAAAGCAGCACGAAAAAATTTTCCTCGACGATCTGTAATTTTAAAAGGTATTGATGATTTGTGGCAAGCAGATTTAGTTGATATGCAAAACCTAAAAACCTTTAATAAAGGATATAACTATATTTTAATAGTTATTGACTGCTTCTCAAAGTACGTTTGGGTGGAACCACTAAAAACTAAATCCAAACATGATGTCTCTCATGCATTTGAAAAATTACTTTCTACTAATCATAGGATACCAACTCATCTGCAAACTGATAGGGGTACTGAGTTCTATAATTCTACATTTCAAAAGCTTTTACAGAACTATAATATTAATCACTACTCAACATTTTCAACCAAAAAGGCTTCAATTGTTGAACGAGTTATTAAAACGCTTAAAAATAAATTGTACAAATACTTTAGCTTGAACGGACACTATAAGTGGATAGATGGTGGCTTGAACGATGTTATGAAGACATATAACAACACAAAACATCGTATTATTAAATTTGCACCTGTTAATGTCAATAAGTTTAATGAAACGGACATTAAAAATAATATTGCAAATTCCATGATAAAGGTAACCCAAAAATGTCGTCCTAAGTTTATAATTGGTGACAAAGTTCGAATTAGTAAGTACAAACATATATTTGAGAAAGGATACACTCCTAACTGGTCAACAGAATTATTTACTATAAAAAAGATAAATAACACTGTACCAATAACATATCGCATCGAAGATAATCAAAAACAAGTCATATTAGGAACTTTTTACGAACAAGAGCTTCAAAAGTCGTCCTGCCCTGGTGTCTATTTGATAGAAAAGGTATTAAAAAAGAAAGGAAACAAACTGTTTGTAAAATGGTTGGGTTTAAATAACAAAGAGAACAGTTGGATTGATAAGACTGCAATAGTGGAATAAGTTAATTATATAAGTGATATATAATTTTAAAGTTTATTCATTATTCTTTAGACGATGCAAGGTGGTGGACTAATAAACAGTATCATTAATCATTTACCATTCGAACTTCACATACCCGGTTATAACTATTGTGGACCAGGAACAAAGCTTTCAAAACGATTACTACGTGGTGATAAAGGTGTAAACAAGTTAGACGAAGCTTGTATGCATCACGATATCGCATACGCAAACTACATAGACTTGCCTAACCGTCAAAAAGCCGACTTACGTCTTATAGATATGACTAAACAAAGACTTAAAGCAAAAGATGCTCGAACAGGGGAAAAGATTAGTTCGTGGATAGTAAACAAAATTATGAAAGCTAAATTGAAGTCTGGTGCTGGTGTTAAGACCTTTAATAACTTTGTTAGGAAAATAAAAAGAAAAATCAAAAAACTCTCGCCTAAAGATAATAAGTCACTAATAAATATAGCTTATATGGTTGCTAGAAAATTAGTTCCATGCATTCCAAAAGTTCGCGTACCTCGAATGATACCTATACCAAAAACTGGAGGCATTCTACCTTTAATCCCAATTTTTGCTGGTTTGTCTGCTTTAGGAGCATTAGCTGGTGGTGCAGCTGGTATTGCTAAAACAGTGAATGATTATAAAGACGGTCAGAAAAAATTACAAGAAACTGAACGTCATAATAAAACTATGGAGGCTATAGCAATAGGTAAAGGTTTATACATTAAACCACATAAGCAAGGTCAGGGATTGTTTATAAAACCATCAAAAAACTAATTGATCAGCTACCTAATCGCGCTTTAACTAATATCGATATTCAGAAGTATGCCTATTGTATTCCTTACTTTCGGGGAGTTTACATGAAGGATCAGTTACCAAAAACACCTAAACGAATTGAATGTGGTATAGTTAACCTAGATAATTCAAAAAATGATGGAACGCATTGGGTAGCTTATGTTAAAATAAATAATTATTGTGAATATTTTGATAGCTTTGGCGATTTAAAACCGCCAAGAGAATTAATCCTATATTTTAAGAACTGTGATGTTTATTATAACTTTAGTAGATATCAACAATTTAACACAATAATTTGTGGACATTTGTGTTTAAGATATTTGCAATGTTTTTGGAATAAATACTATAAATTTTATATCATTCTTTCATTTCCATCATTTGCAAGATGTCACTCACCTTATCGATAACTGGAAACTCATCGGTATTATCTACCTATTATCCAAGCACGCTGCCATTAGTTGGGGAGTATGAATGTGCATTATTACATTTCTCTACATATAATTCTATTCCAAATTTTGATAATACAAATAATAAATTATATTATGGTTCTAAAAATGTTATCGAGATACCTGAAGGAACTTATGAATTACAAGATATTAGCGACTATTTAAAAACTGAGATAAAAGATGCATCCATAAAACTCAATTGTAATAACAACACCTTAAAAACTATGTTATTTTGTACATCAACTATAGATTTTACTAAAGAAGGTACATTTGGAAGTTTATTGGGATTTAAAAAACAGATCTTAGAAGCAAATAAATATCATGTATCAGAGTTTCCAGTTAACATTTTGCCTACGACTGTCATAAGGATTGAATGTGACATAGTTAGCGGTTCCTATATAAACGGCCAATCCAGTCACATCTTACACGAATTTGCACTTAATGTTCCACCTGGATACAGGATTATAGAAATTCCAAAAAACGCAATCTACTTTCCAATAAACCAAACCAATATAAGCTGCATACAGATAAGGCTGTTAGATATAAATAATAACTTAATAAATTTGCGAGGTGAAGAAGTGCAGTTGTATCTACATATCAGAAGAAAACATGATAGATTATAATAAATATGTGGTTCATTCAACTAAACATAACAGTCCTACTCAAACTATCAAACCAATAAGAGCTCGATCCAAAAAGGTCATAAAATTGAACAACAATAATAAAGCTTTTCTTAAAGCGATTGGTTTGTTAAAATGAATATACTAGATGTTTTATCCGCTCCTGCATACAACAACTCTGTGGAAGGAATTGAATTTCACTCTTACAAGCCTTACGTAACAAGTTTCAATAGAAGCGATGAAATCAGGATACCTATTAATCAACAAGACTTGTATATATTACCATCAGCAAGCACTTTGTTTTTGGAAGGAACTATTATTGTAAACAAGGCTGAAAATTCTAAAGAGAGAGTCAGTAGCGTTCATTTCACAAACAATAGTTTACTTTACTTGTTTCAAGATATAAGGTATGAGATAAATGGAGTGGAAATAGATAAAATAAAAAACGCTGGTATAACTACCACAATGAAATCATTAATATCAATGAACGAAAACGAGGCTAAAGTATCTAATGCTTGGGGTTGGAATATCGATGGTATAAATAGTACAAATGGGGGTAGCTTTTCTGCTTCCATACCCCTCTGTAACATTCTTGGTTTTGCAGAAGATTTCAAGAAAGTAGTGATAAACAGCAAACATGAATTAATATTGTTACGAAGTAATACTAATCTGAACGCCCTAAAACTTAGCGCTGGTGAGACGGTAGAAGATATTATTATAAATAAAATAATATGGCGAGTACCACATGTCAAAGTATCCGATAGAGAAAAAATAAATATGTTAAAACTGTTAGAAAAAGACCGATCACTCCAGATGATATTCAGGAATTGGGATTTATATGAATATCCGGCTTTACCAAAAACTACTAAACATACTTGGTCCATAAAAACATCATCGCAAATAGAGAAACCAAGATTTGTTATTATTGGTCTGCAAACAAATAGAAAAAATAATCCTAAATTGGATATGTCTCAGTTTGATCACTGTGACGTTCGTGATGTTAGAGTATACCTAAATTCAACCTACTTCCCTTATGAAAATTTAAATTCAAGTTTCTCGAATAACAGAATTGCGTTAATATATGAACAATACACCAGATTTCAACACTCATATTACGGAGGTCGTCGTGGTGAACCGTTATTAAGTGAGAAACAATTTAAAAATATTGCTCCGTTATTTGTCGTAGATTGTTCTAGACAACCAGATAATCTTAAGTCGGGTCCTGTTGTGGATGTCAGAGTGGAAATTGAAAGTGACATTGATATACCAGATCAAACTTCGGCATATTGTCTTATATTGAACGACTGTATAATTGAGTATAAACCATTAAGCAGCACTGTGAGAAAATTATCATGAACCCGAATACGATTATAGTGGATGTCCAGGGCTTTAAAGACACTTGTAATAACTTTATAGTCAAGGAATTAGCTCTGGCCACTCGTGTTTATACCCAAACGTTCTTAATAAAGCCTCCATACTTATTTAAATACTTAACTACGGATGAAAAAAAACAAGTTACGTGGTTGGAGAGAAACAGAGGGATTTACTGGAATGAAGGTTATATCGACTATAGAGAATTTCGACGTATAATTGTTCCTTATCTAGAAAATAAAGAAATTATTGTGAAGGGCTTAGAAAAAGTTAAGTGGATTCAAGATCTTTGTATGAATTGTATTTGTATAGATCTTGGTGAAGACAAGTGTCCAAATTTATCACTGTTGCATAACAAATATTCAAATATTGAAACCAGTTTTAATTGTATTAATCATATTAAACAATGTGCACTTAAAAATGTTTTATGTATAAAGAACTATTTAATAGAGCAAGAAAGGTAATATGTCTTCCTATACGCAGTTTTAATAAATAAAACAATTTTTTAAAGTAAATGGTTTTTTATTTTTTAACACACATTTTTAATATTTATAATTTTTTAACATATATTTTCATAGTAAATAAATTTTTTATAAAATCTAAATATGTCATCACTAGTTTACACATTTTTTACACAGTTTACACAGTTTACATTAATAAATTATTACCTGATTAAAAAATATGATATGAGTAGCCACACAATTATTACCTATGGTTTTTATTTTTTAACACACAACTTAATATTGAAATTTTTTTAACACATATTTTCACAGTAAATAAAATTTTAATAAAATCTAAATATGTCATCACTTTATCTACTAGTTACATTAATGAATTATTACCTAATTAAAAAATGTGATATGAGTAGCCACACAATTTTTTGGAAATATTGTGAATTAATTTTTCAGCTTGATCCGATATCTCATCTACCGTATCTTGTACAATATACTGTGCAGTGATTATGTCCTTACCTTCATCTTCGTCGTCCATTGACTCACTGAGTTCCTTGATCGTAATTTTTATTAAACGTCGTCCTTTTCTTCTTTCACTGTTAATAATATAGGAATTCAATGCACTGCGTTTGTTTGTAATTGGTCTTCTTCGATTAGTTTTCTTTTTGTTTATTTTTACTTCTTCATTGGGTGTTATTATCCAAGGTCTATTCATTGCGTTGTCCAAGTCGAACTGATCTTGCAGGTCTGGAAGATATTCAGGAGAGCTCTCTTCTATTCCGTTTGAAAATTTGTTTAAGTTGGTATTCTGAAAATTATTTAAAACATTAGTAATAAATCATACTAAGTATTTTGTAAATAGATTGAAATTTTCAATAGATTGAAAGTTATAAAATACCTACCATGTTAGATATGCTCGTATTGACTGTTTAATAAAGAATGAACTAGGTAATAATATTTTTTCTAACGCAGTTGATATATCAAATTATGCTGACATAAAGCATTTATTGGTATGATGATCAAGTTAGAACTTGAAATTCAACCATTCAATAATTCGTATGTGCAAAATGTTATTGTTATGCACCTACTTAATAGTTGTGAAATTCTTATGAATTTCAAACGTGTTGTAACGTGAATGATGACGTATTTCGTTATCAATATCAGATAAGGAATATAATAAAAACACAATAATTATGTAATTGCTTATTTTAATTTATTCGACATACTAATATAGAATCGGGTGACCAGTTAAATACCTATAGGCACCTTATCAGTTAGTATCATACGAAATAAACTACAATAGGTATTCCTAATATTTCATATTTTGTATTGTCTAAACTCTCCAGCTATTCTAAAGAATACCTACATTATTCCTTACTGATGATATTATATTCTACAACTTCTTTGGGAGCTACTCTAATTGAGTCACCAGAGCCTATTCAAATTTGATAAAATATTCTACATTATGTATAACTACGTGCTACTTTAATTTTACACTTTTTGGAATGACCAAAATATATAGGTATCTACTTACAAATTGATTATGTGGTTCACCGCGCTGTCCATGAGGGTTCCTTGTCAATTTCATCCGTGATGATAAAATATCTGAAAATAAAATTAAATGTTTAAGTCTAATTATTGAAAATCGGCAAATGTAGTCCGAATATGTCAAACCTACACAACTTCTTCGGAAGCCACTCTAATTGAGACACCAGAGCCTATTCAAATTTGATAAAATATTCTACTTTATGTGCAATTAAGTGCTAGCAAGAGATTAAATATTTCAGCGTTCATTATTTTATTTACAACTTTTGAATTTTGTACAGAACTTAAATGTTATACGAAAATTAAGGATAATCGTATAAAATTTAATTTAAAGGACTTCCATAGAAAACTACGTCGCCTAATAAATTAGATATTTAGTAGGTAAACTAACAAAGAATTATAAATCAAATAATTAACATTATAAGTAATTACTTACATGACATTGCTTTTATTTTGGATCTTCCTTTTAATCCTCTGAAGGACGTAGTGCACTGCGTGTTTGGTAGCTCGATGCAAATGGTAGATATTGTGGGAACAGAATATGAGACATTCCTCGCGTATAGGAACGATGTGTCGATGTGGCGATAACACACATAGGTAAACAAGTAGAACATACATGAACAAACTGCTGACTTAACATTGGTCGTAGCTTTGTATAAAGGTACGTTGTTAGCCGACTTGGATAAAAAGAGGTGTATTACCATATAGTTTAAGCACATACCAAAACTATTTGCTAATATTTAAAAGTTATATTTTAAATGATTATTTGTAATGTTTGTTAACATATTTGTGGGATAAGTCTGTAGTAATATTTTTGTAAAATTATTTTTATCGAAACGATTCCAAAGGATTTTTAATAGAATACCGTTAACCATACTTTGTATCAAATTTGAGAACCATAAACCAACATACCTACAGATAAATAAAGTAACCACCTTTTTAGAAGTCGGTTAATACGATGTCGTTTTAATATTGTATCGCTGAGTAAGTAAACTAACAGATACCTTGCTTCCACACACTAACACACACACACACACACCCATGAAAACCGTGCATAGCAATTTGAAACTTCTATAATTGTGACGCAAACTAGGTAACTTCCAGGGTACGTCTACCTTTTAAAAATAATTAAATACCTACCGTGTACTAACGGTCAGCTTATATTGGTGATTTAGGTATAGACGACGGTCCTTACCTAAATCACCAATAAATTGCATAATTTTACTTCTGCACAATGGTATGAGTATATTTCATTAATACTTTTCATGTACCTATACATAATTATATAGTTACCATATCATATACTTATCGACGACGATCAACGAACATACCTACATAAATTATAATTACATTTTATATGTATCATACAGAAATCATAACATTCGTCGGAATTAATCGGAATTAGCTTTGGCGGTGTTGGTAAAGACATGGTTTTGTATTTCAATTGTAATAACAAAAGTGCAATTAGACGAAATGAGTTTTCAATCATTTTGATTTAAATAGTCGTAAGTAACATAAATTAATTAATACACCTATATAAATAATAAGTTAAGTTTTAATTTTGTTGGGAGGTGATAATTGCTGAATTGATACTTTTTATGTATAAAACCCATCAATTTTTCAAATAAATTACATTCGCTCCAGTATCTTCCAGTGATCTTCTCCAACAAGAAAATGTGAGTAAGTGCTATTAAATTAATTATTATTTGGTTAATTATTATCCAGCTGAGTTGCTTGGTTAATTCCTGCCGGCTGATAATTATTAATTATTATTTAGTTAATTATTATCCAGCTGAGTTGCTTGGTTAATTCCTGCCGGCTGATAATTATTAACGCATATTATTATAAAATGTGATTACTGATTATGTTATCCCACTGAGTAGTGAGTTGCTTGGTTAATTCCCGCCGGCTGCATTATCTATAATCAGCCGTGATGCTAGCAATATATCTATTCGGAAAATCTTGGGAATATATTTGTTTATAATTTGATTGTATTTTAACAGGTATGATTCGGAGTTTGAAACTTCTTCTGTAGTAGAGTCTGAGTGTGTAGCACCAAAGAAACGCAAACAGGTGATAGAGAAAAAGCAAAAACAACCCAAGCCCAGCTGCACCCAAAGTGTACAACGAAAAAACACTTCACCCGAGTTTAACACCACAAAGAGGTAGGTTTCATTATGTTCAACTAAGTTTAACATCGTCACATTTTAATTAAGTTTAACATCGTCACATTTTAATTAAAATTGAATAAGGTGTAGTTTACACCTTTACCTTAATTTTACACAAATGAGTGACACACTTAATTTATATACATAGATAGATCTTTTGACAATACTTGTACGTTTCAATACCTACACGTTTAAATACTATAACTTTTTGTGTTTTGATCCCAAGTTCTTAGTCACTTTGAATAAGTACTTTTATAATTAACACTTTTTTCTATTTACAGAACGAAGAAAACAAATATTTTGAATATTTTGCGGGCTGAAGAAGGCAGTTGCAGAGAACCACGGCGCGACTTAGCTTCCAGTTTCTCAAGTCGTGTTTCATCTGGGACGTCTCGTCGCTCCAAGAAAACGGAAGGAGGGTATGTGGTTGATTTTAAACTCTATAAAACCAACGATTACATATCACACGCCCCTGATGTGCGCTACAGGACAGCGTTGGTGACTGTAAAATTACAGTGCGATGAGTCCTCACTATCTTGGGAGTCACTTCAAGACTTTCTAGGACATGCATATAAAGAATTTCAAGACACTGAACCAGTGCATTATGCGGATAAGATTTTTATAAAGTAGATTTAATTTTTATAGATATACCTTATGTATATTATTATAATATACACACATCAAAAATAGTTTGAGATCACTTACAAAGCTGATATATTTTCAAATTTAACCCAATCAACAGAAAATGTTTACCTACGTTTAATCTTTATTGTTTCACGTTCTAATTCTAATTTTTAATATTTTTAGAATCTTATCAGAAAAAATCTTCTATATCACAAATATAAGTATCAAATTTTCAAAGTGATCGCAAACTTTTTTAAGTGTGTAGATCTATAATACATAAATTTCTTTAATTTTTTATGTTTTAAACTTAGTGTTGTAGGAGCAAATATTTTATTTAATAATAATGCCTTTTTGTACTGCGTGTAACACATCAGTACCCAGTAAATCATGGGTAGGACATTTGCGAAGTAGTTCACATAGGAAAAGTAGTCAAACAATAAAACATAGTGATGGTGTAGAAATCATAAACTCAGCGTTTCGCAGTCGTATATTAACCTATAAAATATTAGCTCGTGATGAACATCAAGGAGCGTCAATTGAATCCTTTTTTTCAAGCATTTTTGACCGATTAAAATCTCTTTTAAATGAATTCCTTACTAAGCATACTTGTGTTAAGGTAAACTTTGAGTTTTTTGGTACATTTTTAAAATTCAAAGATAATTCACAAGAAGTGAAATCTTTTGGAACCAAAAATAAAATATTATATTCTAACTTCGATTTCGAAAAATTGTATATTGAAACAGTTAATTATTTAAAAACATCTATTGAAGAGTTTGAAGGTCGTGATAGTGGATGGACATTTATAAACAATTTGTATGTTGAGATGAATCTCAATAAATACCAACCACTTGGTGGTTCTAGTTATATCAGTTTACCCAAATTAATTCAGGCTAAAAAAGCATGTTTGAATATTTTGAATAATGATCACTATTGTTTTTTATGGTGTGTAACAGCGGCTTTATATCCAGTTAAGAAACACCCTGAAAGAACGTCTTCTTATCCTAATTTTCGAGAAATATTTAACTTAAGAGGAATGTCTTTTCCTGTAACCTTTAATGATATTAGAACATTTGAAAAAAACAATCCACATATAAAGTTTATAATTTATGGTTTACAAAATCACAAAAACTTTGTAGGTCCTTTGTATAAATCTGAATTCAACCTTAAATACAGCGGAAAAATGATACACCTTCTGTTTTTAGAAAATAATAATTCTTCTCATTATTGCTTGATCAAAGACTGTTCCAGACTTTTTAGAAGTCAAGTCACATCTCATCACAGCAGATTACATCTTTGCGATTTATGTTTGATATTTTTCAATACCGCTGACGAACTTAACAACCATTTATGTGGAGGTGTAGTAACTGTCCTTCCAAACAGAGGTTCAGTAATTAAGTTTAAAAACTATGAACGGAAACAAACTATGCCTTTTTGTATTTATGCAGATTTTGAATCGATGCTACAAACAAGTACTGAGCCTAATTGTTCTAGTAAAAATATGAATATGTTTCACCAACACGTACCGGTTGCTTTTGGTTATTATATTGTATGCTCTGATGAACCTAGCTATAATCGTTACGTGTCATATCGAGGTCCAGACTGTGATAAGCGGTTTGTTGACTATATAATTAAAGACGTGCAAAAAATTTATGATATAATTAAGTCACCAGCTGTAATGATATTTTCCACGGAGGACAGGTATGATTTTGAAAATGCAACACGTTGTCATATATGTCAAAACTTTCTTTTTTGGGACAAAGTCCGTGATCATTGTCATCTTACCGGTCGCTATCGTGGAGCTGCGCATTCGTTTTGTAATTTGCAATATAAATGCCCTGCATTTGTCCCCATTTTTTTTCATAACTTAGCTGGTTATGATTGTCATTTATTTATTAAAGCATTGGGTGACGTCCCTGGTGAAATAAAGATAATACCTAAAAATAAAGAAAACTATATCTCATTTACGAAATTTGTATCAGTTTCATATAATAAGTTTTTTCAAATGCGTTTTCTTGATTCGTTTAAATTTTTGGGGACAAGCTTAAACAAATTATGTAAAACTTTAAAACCAGAAATGTTTAAAAATTTACAAAATCACTTCCCTGTCCGAGATGAATTCCAATTACTTACTCGCAAAGGCATTTATCCATATGAATACATGGATTCGTGGAAACGGTATGATGAAAAATGTTTGCCTCCAAAGAAATACTTTTATAGTTCCCTCAATGATGAAAATGTTTCTGAAGATGATTACCGACATGCACATTTAGTTTGGTCAACATTTAGAATTACTAGTTTAGGTGGTTATACGGATCTATACCTACAAACTGATGTGCTTTTATTAGCAGATATTTTTGAAAATTTTAGACAGACTTGTAAACGACATTATCACTTAGATCCAGCTTTTTATTTAACTGCACCCAGTTTATCTTTTGACGCTATGTTATTAAAAACATGTGTTCAATTGGAACTAATTAATGACTTGTCTATGATACGCATGTTACAAAGTGGTATAAGAGGAGGAGTGTGCCTCTGCTCTCACAGGCATGCGAAAGCAAATAACATATACTTACCGGATTACAAATCTTCGGAACCTGATTCCTATGTCTCTTATATAGATTGTAATAATTTGTATGGGTATAGTATGTGTCAATACTTACCATTATCCAACTTCAAATTTCTCACTCAACAAGAAATTAACAATTTAGATATAACGAAAATTGCAATTGATGCAGATTGTGGTTTTATTTTGGAAGTGGATATAGTATACCCTAAGCGTTTGCATAACTTACACAACGATTTACCATTTTGTTCTGAAAAATTTATACCCCCCGGGGGAAAGAGTTCTAAGCTAATCCCTAATTTATATGATAAATTTAAATATGTTATTCATTACGTGCATTTACAAACTTGTATGAAACATGGGTTAATATTGAAGAAGATTCATAGAATAATCAGTTTTCGACAAAGCCCATATTTAAAACAATATATTGATTTAAATACCAAACTGAGACAAAAAAGTTCTTCAACTTTCGAACAAGATTTTTTTAAGCTCTTGAATAATAGTGTATTTGGAAAAACTTTAGAAAATACTGAAAACAGGGTTAATGTCCATTTAGTTTCTCAGTGGCGAGATATCAAAAACATAACTAAAAGAAGAAAATGCGCACAAAACCTTATTGCTCGTCCAAATTTCCATAGTGCAACGGTTTTCACTAAAAATCTAGTAGCGGTGCAGTTAAATCCTGAACAAATAACTTTGAACAAACCAATATATATTGGCTTTGCTGTTCTAGAATTATCAAAAAGTCATATGTATGATTTTCACTATTCAGTAATGCAACCTTTTTACAAGGATAGGATACGGATGTGTTACACGGATACAGATAGTTTTGTGTATCAAATACAAACCCATGATTTCTATGAAGACATAAAAAATAACTTTTTATCTTACTTTGACACCAGCAATTTTTGTAAAAATAATGTGTATACTTTACCCATACAGAACAAAAAAATACCAGGCTTGTTTAAAGATGAAATGGCTGGTAAAATAATAAGCGAATTTGTTGGATTGAGATCGAAGTTATATTGTATCAACACCATTCACAGCACAATTAAAAAAGCCAAGGGTATTAAAAAGAATGTTGTACGTGACCTTAACGTTACTGATTATGAAAAAACACTTTATGATGGTGACATTGTTCATAAAACAAATGTTTTATTTAAGTCAATAAAACATGAGCTATTTACATGTGCTGTAACAAAAATTGCGTTGTCTGGTGATGATGATAAAAGAGTAATTGCAAAAGATAAGATTTCAACTCGAGCATGGGGTCATACCAATATTTTTAATTTTTAAATTAGTAAATAAAAATGTTTATTTACTGTTTCTTTTAAGTACATGACTACAATGTTTGGAGAGATCTCCTATTGCACAAATATATGCTTGCATCAGGAAAATCCGCTCTTCTTACAGACCTTTTATAAGCTACGTACCTTTTATAAGTTAGCATAAAATAAGCAAATAATATTCACATGTTATGTGCACTAAACACGAAGTTTTGTGATGTATATATCATTTGAGATCCTACATGTAGTGTGAAAGTGACGTAACTAGCCCTGTGACATGATGTCTTGTGATCAGACCCGTTATACCGGACTAAGGTCTACTAATAACGGGACTGCTAGCTTATTGGATTTAACTAGAATTAAGTGTGCTGTCCTGTCTTATATAAGTACCTAGACTTAACAAATTATAATTATTTTAATAAACTAAACTAAGTAAAACTGTAAAAAAAAAATAAAAAAATAAATATATTATTATATGGTTTTCAGTTTTTTAATTTAATATCCTACAGCATTTATAAAACTATCATCATGACGAACAAGTTTACGTTTTTCGCTATATTCTAGAATGTACAAATTATAAGACATAAAATGGTAAGTACGTTTTAGCTTATCGTAATTGTGATTCTACAAAATAGTTCCCTAATGAACATGCAAGGAGCTTCAGCGAACGTACGAACAGTGGGACAGCGTGCTCAAATGATATTAATGTGGAATATTCGTTTAGTTACGTTATTTCCCAATCCAAAGTGATATTGGGCATTCTGTCCCACCTTTATCTATCTTAAAAATGTGATCTTAACGTGTTCATGTTAACAAACATGCATCGGGTTAGTTTGCTGTACGAAAGCAATCATCTAGCAAGTGAAATTGGTTAACCATTGACGGAACGGTAGTGTATTGAACGGCATTAAAATGTGGAACGTTGGCTTAGGTAAATGATTTTACAAAGAGTTATTGGGCATTCTACCCCACATAGTTATTGGGCATTCTACCCCACCGTGACTGAGTTAACAAACATGCATCGGGTTAGTTTGCTGTACGAAAGCAATCATCTAGCAAGTGAAATTGGTTAACCATTGACGGAACGGTAGTGTATTGAACGGCATTAAAATGTGGAACGTTGGCTTAGGTAAATGATTTTACAAAGAGTTATTGGGCATTCTACCCCACATAGTTATTGGGCATTCTACCCCACCGTGACTGAGTTAACAAACATGCATCGGGTTAGTTTGCTGTACGAAAGCAATCATCTAGCAAGTGAAATTGGTTAACCATTGACGGAACGGTAGTGTATTGAACGGCATTAAAATGTGGAACGTTGGCTTAGGTAAATGATTTTACAAAGAGTTATTGGGCATTCTACCCCACATAGTTATTGGGCATTCTACCCCACCGTGACTGAGTTAACAAACATGCATCGGGTTAGTTTGCTGTACGAAAGCAATCATCTAGCAAGTGAAATTGGTTAACCATTGACGGAACGGTAGTGTATTGAACGGCATTAAAATGTGGAACGTTGGCTTAGGTAAATGATTTTACAAAGAGTTATTGGGCATTCTACCCCACAGAGTTATTGGGCATTCTACCCCACCGTGACTGAGGTTATCGAAGATAACCGATGGAACTAAGGTGGGGT
This sequence comes from Nudaria mundana, assembly GCA_963556515.1. Lineage (NCBI taxonomy): Eukaryota > Metazoa > Arthropoda > Insecta > Lepidoptera > Erebidae > Nudaria > Nudaria mundana. The sequence continues at coordinate 22,682,880 of OY748289.1, read as the reverse complement.
AGAATGCCCAATAACTCACTACTCACCGCCGTCGTCCTGACGATGACGACGGAGGGTGTAGAGAGAGGTGTGGGGTACGCCGATGTTTTGAGGAAAGTCAAGGCCTCGGTGGACCTCAAGGCCCTCGAGATACAAGGGGGGCTCCGGTGCAAGACCACCCGCACCGGAGCTCGCCTACTCGAGGTCTCCGGCGCCTCCAGTGGCCCCAAAGCTGATGCCCTCGCGGCTAAGCTGAGGGACACGCTGGACGCAGAAGCCGTCCGCGTCTCCAGACCCACTAAATGCGCAGCACTGCGCATTTCGGGCCTGGACGACGCGGCCACGACGGATGAGCTAATCTCCGCCGTCGTGGAGGCGGGCGGCTGCCCCCGTGACCAGGTGAAGGCTGGAGAGATCTCCTTCAGCCCCACCGGTCACGGTACAGCAGTCGTCCAGTGCCCCGTCGCGGCGGCTCTTAAAATTGCGGACGGACGAAGCCTCCTCGTAGGGGGCTTCCTCAAGGCGCAGGTGCATCTCCTGCGTGCCCGGGAAACCAGGTGTTTCCGGTGCATGATGGTGGGGCACGTAGGAGTGCAGTGCGCAGTGGAAGACACCGTGGGTGATCGGTGCTTCCGCTGCAGCCGGCCCGGTCATAAGTCCAACGCCTGTGATGCACCGCCTCGCTGCTATAGATGCGAGGCGGAGGGCAAGACGGCGGACCATCGGGTCGGCAGCCGTTCCTGCGCCGCCTCGAGGCCAAAGCCTCGTCCGTCCGCTGGGGGCAGCGGGGGTGCCGCTACTGCGCGGCCAGATTCGCGGCGGGATGCGGATATGGACGTCCATTAATGGACACCCATATCCGCATCCTACAGGCGAACTTGAACCACTGCCGCGCTGCTCAGGATCTTCTGTACCAGAGCATCGCGCAGTGGTCCATAGACCTGGTTGTGGTCGCCGAGCCGTACTATGCCCACCCGGGAAGCCTGGTGGCGCAAGACGGCTTGGCCTGCATCTTTGGGGGGTCCGCCGCGACCACCTCGCGGCTTGCAATTATTGCAAACGGCCGAGGCTGCGTTGCGGCGGAATATGAAGGGGTGGCAGTCGTGGCCGCATACATCTCGCCGAACAACATTAACGACGCTCAGTATGAGCTATGGCTCACTGAGCTCGACGTCGTCTTCACTGCGTGTCGTCCTCGCCCTGTCCTTCTCCTGGGAGACTTTAACGCCTGGTCTACGGCGTGGGGCTCCCGGGTGACCAATGGCAGGGGGAGATTACTTGAGGACTGGGCCACTACACGTGGACTAGAGCTCCTCAACCGGGGGAATGTCGCCACCTTCTGGCGATCGGGGGCCAGCTCGGTCGTGGACTTAACGTTCGCGACCCCTGTCCTCGCCCGCCGTATTATGGGCTGGTGCGTGGAGGAGGGTGTGGAGACGCACTCGGACCACCGATACATCCGGTTCGAGGTCGTCCCCCCACCTACCCTTCCACAGCCGGTACCGAATCCCCCGGAACCGCGTTGGGCGCTCAAGAGTTTAGACCGGGAGGCTCTCCTGGAGGCATCCATCGTGCAGGCCTGGATTCCGGCGCCGGACAGGCCTGTCGACGTGGATGACGAGGCGGAGTGGTTCAGGAGAGTCATGTCGCAAATCTGCGATGCGGCGATGCCTAGGGTTACACCCGGGCCGGCCAGAAACAGGTGTACTGGTGGTCGTCGGAGATCGCACAGCTGCGTGCAGCATGCGTCTCCGCCCGCCGTCAGTATACCAGGTTTCGCCGGAGGCATCGTCGACCAGACGACGCGGCAGCCCGGGAGGCGGAGCTATATGCGTCCTACAGAGAGGCTAAGGGCACCCTCCAGGAAGCGATCACGCGGGCTAAGACGGCAGCCCGCGAGGAGCTCTTGGAGACCCTGGAGCGGAACCCATGGGGGCGCCCATACCTACAGGTCAGAGGTAAACTCCGACCGAGGGCGCTTCCACTGACCCAGAGTCTCCAGCCGGATCGGCTGGAGGGGGTCTTGGGCTCTCTGTTTCCGACGAGCGTGGAGGAGCACATCCCTCCGCGCATGGCTCCGTCTCAGACGCGCAACGCGGATAGTAGCAGCGAAGACGACGTACCCGAAGTCAGAGAGGGTGAGTTAGGAGCGGTGGTACTACGGCTCAGTCGCCGGAAAACCACCGCCCCTGGACCCGACGGCATTCCGGGCCGTGTATGGGTCCTGGCCCTCGAGGAACTCGGGCCTCGACTGAGGGGGCTCTTCAGCGCATGCCTCGAAAGGGGCCAGTTTCCCAAGGTGTGGAGGACGGGGAAACTGGTCCTGATCCGGAAAGCGGGGCGGCCGGTGGACTCACCGTCCGGTTACCGGCCGATCGTGCTGCTCGACGAGGTGTGTAAGCTCTTTGAGCGAATTATCGCGGAACGCCTCGTCGAGCATCTCACGCGTGTGGGCCCAGACCTGGCGGACAACCAGTACGGTTTTCGTCGGGGACGGTCCACCGTGAGCGCGATCATGCGCGTGAGGACCCTGGCGGAGGAAGCAGTCTCGCGGGGCGAGGTGGTGTTGGCGGTGTCTCTTGACATCGCCAACGCCTTTAACACCTTACCCTGGAGTTGCGTTAGAGAGGCACTGGTATACCACGAAGTGCCTCTCTACCTCCGTCGTATTGTCGGGGCATATTTATCCGAGAGGGCTATAACATACCCTAGCTGGCTCGGGCCAGCTCGGCGAGATGTGTCGTGCGGTGTTCCTCAGGGGTCGGTCCTAGGACCTCTCCTGTGGAACATCGGATACGACTGGGTGTTGCGGGGTGCGTTGCCTGAGGGCGTAGGCGTAACCTGTTACGCCGACGATACACTCGTCACGGCGCGGGGAGTAACGCACCAGGAGGCAACACTCAAGGTCACGACTGGGGTTGCTGAAGTCGTGGGTCGGATACGGCGGCTGGGACTGGACGTGGCACTGAATAAGTCCGAGGCGCTGTGTTTTCACGGACCTCGGCGCGGGCCACCTCCAGGATCCAGCATAAATGTAGGGAGCGTTAGCATCGGCATCGAGCCCACAATGAAGTATCTGGGGCTTGTACTCGATAGCCGATGGAACTTCGGACCACACTTCCGAAGTTTGGTCCCCAAAGTGACGGGAGCGACAGCCGCGCTTTCGCGACTGATGCCCAACTTAAAGGGACCCAACGCTTCCTGCAGGAGACTGTACCTGGGGATCGTGCGGAGTATGGCCGTGTACGGGGCTCCCGTATGGGCGCCGAGACTGACGGCCAACAACGCTGCCATTTTACACAGATCGTTGAGGACCTTGGCCGTCAGGACAATACGAGGGTACCGCACGATCTCCCTAGAGGCTGCATGTCTCCTAGCCGCGACCCCTCCATGGGACCTGGAAGCGAGAGCCCTTGCGTCATTGTTTCAATGGCACAAGGAGGCGCTGGAGCGGGACCACAGGCCTGCGTCTCGAGAAATCGAGGCCCAGCGGTCCCAACTCCGACAGGATCTCATGGAGACATGGAAGGTGCGACTTCAGCAACCAAAGTGGGGAACCACCACCATCGCGGCGGTGAGACCGATCATGGAGGAGTGGCTGCAGAGGCAGCACGGTGGCCTCACGTATCGTGCGACACAGATCATCACTGGGCACGGAAACTTCGGTGAGTATCTGTTTCGCATGCATCGTGAGGTCACACCCGCGTGTCAACACTGTGAGGCTTCCGGCGAGGACACGGCATTCCACACGTTGGTGGAATGCTCAGCATGGGCGAGTCAGCGCCGGGACCTCGTGGTGGGCCTGGACGTAGATACGCTCTCGCTGGAGACCATGCTACGAGCCATGGTCTCTAGCGAGAGCCAGTGGAACGCGGCCGTTTCCTTCTGCGAGCAGGTAATGCTCGTGAAGGAGGCGGCCGGTAGGATGAGGGAGCGTACCCTCCCCGCTGAGTTCCGAAGTGTGCGGCGGGGACGCCGCAGACGTGACTACGCCCAGGACCATCGACCTCCATGATCGGGGCCTGAGGACGATGGATTAGCAACCCACCGTCCTTACAGAAGCAGGCTAGAAGGGCTGCGTGATGTGGGGCTTCACTCCACGCACGACTTCACTCACCGACGCGGGATTTAACCCGACCCCAAGGATGCGGGGTAACACCCGACCACCACGCAGTGGCCACAATGGGGGCCAAGGTCCGCCGGGCGCCACTGGGAATTCTCTCAGTGTCTACCGGAGGCGCTCGGCAATGGACGTAGGTGCGGCCGCGGCCCAGGGCAGCGGAATAAAAAAAAAAAAAAAAAAAAAAAAAAAAAAAAAACCCCGCCGTCCTCAGGCCCCGATCATGGAGGTCGATGGTCCTGGGCGTAGATGAGTCTGCGGCGTCCTGGCCGCTGACTACGGAATTCAACGGGGAGGGTACGCTCCCTCTCCCTCTCGGCCGCCTCCTTCGCGAGCATGACTTGCTCGCAGAAGGACACGGCCGCGTTCCACCTACTCGCGCTGGAGACCATGGCTTGGAGCATGGTTTCCAGCGAGAGGATATCCACACATTTGACGGCCAAGGTTTGCAATGGTCTGTTTAACCGAGTTGCGTTTACACTGACCGCCAATCTATCCACCCATACGAGAGCCCCGTATAAGGCCATACTCCGCACGATCCCCAGGTATAGTCTCCTGACGGAGGCGTTGGGTCCCTTTAGATTGGGCATGAGTCGCGAAAGTGCGACTGATGCCCCCGTCACTTTAGGGACCAAACTTCGGAAATGTGGTCCGAAGTTCCATCGGCTATCAAGTACGATCCCTAGGTACTTCATCGAGGGCTTGATGCCGATGCTGACGCCTCCTACAGTTATGACCGGAAACCTAGGTTTAACCTCGCGTCACATAAAAAAAACGCTGAACTTTAAACTGCGCATTTTACGATTTATCGATCTATTGTCAGTAACAGCGAGAAAAACCGACAGTGCAGATGTGCAACTACACCCCACAATCTCGCCCAGCGTTATTTTAACGTGAACACCAGTAAATATGTAACATTGGTCCTGACTGTTGTAATTTAAGATCGCATTAAATAATGGTTATTGAGTGTCTATTGAATAGACTTTATTGTATAAAGTGCCCGGTAACGGCAATGAGCTTGCCCCTTATTACGTGGGACCAACATAATTACTGGCAAAGTGTGGGTGCATAATGCACCTCTGCCTACCCCTTAGGGTATATATGCGTAATGTATGTCTGTCTATTCAGTTTTTAATGTCCCCGATGAACTCCCAAATGTATAATGCAGTGGGGCCAACCAGTCGATTACTGCATTGGTTATTACTGCTATTTGTCAAGCCGATAGGGATAATACAAAAATAATGTACAGACTCAATACTTACATTAATATTCAGTAGTAATTTAAATGTCATTTTAATTCGCAGATTAGTTAGGGTGAGTTTGTCTATAAATAGTAGTCCTTGGTTCTAATTAAGTTGACCACTACTGGTTGTACCAGAGTTGGAATTAATGTTTATGTGATGTTCAATAATTAAATGGAGTTAAGGTGTTTAAATATATATTATATTTCGTCTATCGTTTATATATATCGTGCAATGTGAAAACGCCCAATGGCTGTTATATTGAATAAGAAAAATATTTTGTAAGTCCTTCATGGCATTAGTCAATACAAAACGTTTAAATGTATAGACATATAATCACCCTGTAGTGGTGACCAGAGGCGTATAATACTCGTACATGGGGCACACTAAAAGTTTTGCACTTCTAGCTAATCGGAACTATTTGAATTTCGAATGTTATATTTTTTTAAACGTTGCAACCTTCTTAGTAATAAAAAAAAACAATTGGTGGGAAATCATTTGTCAATTGTTTTTTATCACATATCAAAGTTCTACGTATGCAATGAAAATGGAATTAAGTCGAAAAGATTTTAGAGCGATGATTTTTTATGATTTTAAAAGTTCTCTGTCTCCACAAGACAAGTCTTCAAAATGCTTTTGGGAGACAAGCACCTTGTTTGAGCACCGTGAGGCGATGGTTTACTGAATTTGAGAGAGGTCGAGAGAGTTCTTTACATGACGAATTTCGTGAAGGGCGGCCTTCAAATGCCGTCAACGAAAATAATGTGGCTACTGTTAAGCGGTTAATTGAAGAAAACCCGCGGAGTACCTATGAGACAATCCGAGAACTATTGGGGATTGGTATGAGTCAAATCCAGAAAATTTTACACGAAGAATTGAAAGTTCGGAAACTCTGTTGTCGTTGGATCCCTCATGAACTGACAGCGGAGCAGAAGCGGGCTCGCGTGGAATGGTGCTCACAGATGCTACTGAAGTACGACCACGGACATTCTAATGCTGTTTATGACATTGTCACAGGAGACGAAACGTGGATTTATTGTTTTGAACCCGAAAAAAACAGCAATCTTGTCCCCTTCACAAGATTGCTGTTTATTTCGGGTTCGAAATTGAGTTCGAAAATGAGAATTGTTTGAAAATGAGAACAAGCCAACAAAAGTGAGGCAGGCAAGAAACGTTAGTAAAAACATTATCGCGATTTTTTCCTCAGCTACGGGTCCCATCTGTCTGTGTAAGAGTGTTAATGCCTGGCCTGACTAGATGCTGCTTAACCTTTGCAATGTGTTAACATTGTCGGTTACCACTAGGCCACGAGCCCCCATACAGAATATTTAAAAAGTAGATTTTATTCATGTAAGTTATGTAAGAGGTACCTTTTATTCTTTCATATGCATTTATTGAAAAGCTTTTTTTATGCTTTCGATTGTCGGCACTTGGTGGAACTTATAGTAACACATTTTTGAAAAAAACTCACTTGACACTATTCCACAAATATACCTAGTCCAGCCTATGCCGAGTGGTATTTTACCATTTGTTTACCCAGGGTGTTAGAAAAAGTTCGCGAAAGACGATCCAAAAGTCGCGTTCTCCTACATCATGACAACGCTTCTTCACACACGGCCAACAAAACAAAGTCATTTTTAGCTTCCGAAAAAGTACAACTCGTCACCCATCCTGCGCATAGCCCCGACCTAGCACCCTGTGATTTTTGTATTTTACCCAAAATAAAAGATTTGATGAGAGGTTTCACTTTTACCAACTCCGAAGAGGCAGTGATAGCGTTCAATTAGCACGTAGAAAACATGCCTTCAGATCTGTGGTCCTTCTGTTTTCAAAAATGGTTCGATCGCATGAAAAAATGTTTAAAATGTAAAGGAGAGTATTTAGAAAAGCAATAAACATAATATTTTGGTTTTAACATGTTGTTTTTTTAAGTTACGCAAAACTTATAGTGTGACCTACGATACACCCATAGTAGAGAGCTAAATTAATTTGCGAAGCTTACTGTGACTTTACCTAATTGTTCGATAAGTGCACCACTTGCAAATCAGGTTGAAATGGGGTCCCAGGCTCTCTAAAACACATATAATCAACCGTACATGACTGAATCGGAGCCATGAGCTTCGAACAATCGCTGAGTCCTTCACACTCATTGTTACTGTTAGATATAATTACAGATGAGCCCATCTGCGCTTGCGCCGACCGTGTTCATTGACGTAACATTCGAATGTTAATTACCCACTGTTGCGTTAAGTAACTTGTGAACTCTGCTTATTTTTTGTCTATGATCATAACCAAAAGTTACTTTTAAGTTAATTCTAATAAGTTAGTGGTCTACAACTAATATAAATTAACTTGTATTTGCGGTAACTGGTATTATTATTTTTATTTATCCACGAGTTTTGTCATTTTTATTTAAAAAAACCGGTCAAGTGCGAGTTGGTCTCGCGCAAAGAGGGTTCCTTACTAAAACGGCAAAAAAAACACATTTGTTGTTTGTGTTTTTTAGTATTTATTGCTGTAGAGGCAACAGAAATACATCATCTGTGAAAATTTCATCTTTTTCACGGTTCATGAGATACAGCGTGGAGACAGACAGACGGACGGACGGAAAGTGAAGTCTCAGTAATAAGGTTTCTGTTTTAGTTTTTAGAGTTCCGTACCCAAAGGGTAAAACAGAACCCTATTACTTATGGTTCCGCAGTCTATCCGTAATTACTTGTATAAATCCGTTGTGTACTTACATACTCGTAGCTTATTAGGTCCAAATAAGTTACTCATTAGTCAATACTAGTAAACTGCTTCGGTGGCGTGGTCCATAGTGCATCGGCTTTCGATTCCGGAGTCTCGAGTTCGATTCCCAGGTCGAATCAGATATTTGTGTGATCCACAAATGTTTGTTTCGGAGTTTGGGTGTTTTCTATGTATATTATGTATGTATTTAGAAATATATAAGTATGTTTATCAGTTGTCTAAATCCCATAGCACAAGCTTATAGCTTAGTTTGGGCTAGATGACGTTGTGTGAGAATGTACAAAATATTTATTTATTTAATAGGCTAGATTGTAATATAATTAAAGTATTGTTTTTATACTTTACCCTAATATAAAAAAAAAGAATTCAGTATTAATTTTCCTCAACAGCTCGATGAGAACCACCAAAGCAATAAGGAATACGAAAACTAGCAATTTAGTATATTGCACAAAAATCTTATACTTTTCCAAATAAGTATGTTCATAAGGACATCGAAACAGTGTTTGATGTCCTTATAAAAATATAGAACGATATTATTATGTGATATATTGAAACTATATGTATTATAATCTCTGATGATGGCGTGAGGTGAAACCGGTCAGTAAAAATAAAAATTATACCAGTGGAAAAGTACATGTGTGTTTTTATGTGTAGCAAATTCCACCAAGTGCAGTTCATCGACAGTATAAATAGTTCATCAATTTTGTGTTGACTTTTGCCACCATCTTGAATATTTCATAGAAATAGTAACGGTAGGTATTAATTATGTTTTAATTCAGTCAACGCTCGCGTCTTCGTTCGCTTGGAATTCTTACTGGCTTTGTGTGACGAACACGATGGTTAGTTCAATGTCAGGGTGTAATTTGTGGCTGGGCGCCACTGGAAATACTTTCTGGTGCGTACCAGAGACGCCCGACAAATGACGTAGGAGCGGAATTAAAATAAAACCGCTATTATCTTAAATATTTATATATTTAAAGACTGCCTCGGTGGCAATTACAGACAGATTCGATTGCAGGTCGAATCAAATATTTGTGTGATCCTTTATTTGGGTTATATCATGTTGAGTGAGAATGTCCAAAAATATTTAATTCTTTACTCGCCTAAAATACTTTGATGTTATTTAGCTTTAACCATTTAAAGACATAGTGCCGGGGTATCGACTAGTTAGTAAAGTCCTACTCGTATAATCATTACCTATTCCAGCCGCTTGCAACTCGCTACTTAACAACGTTTCTTAACTAGCTTTTTGTCAATATTGAACAAGGACACCACAACGCCATTGTCTTCACAGGACTGCTATTATGTCCTCGGACTACTGTATACTTGAGTTGAGTATACGTCGTGATAAGCATTACAAGTAGCTTAATATACTGTGACAGTTTGTCTTGTTGCGATGTCCAGTACAATAGTCCAGTCATTTAAGCTTAAATTAGGTAAGAATCTCGGAATTCGAGATACCCAGCTGTAAATCTGTAAATACTTGTATATTGACACGCTAAAAGCTGTCTCAAAACCTACTGGTAGGGTGTACGCAAATATTAAATTTCAAGGTCAAAGGTCACAAAAATCGTTTTTTTTTTTTTTCACTTTTTTTTGTAAATATCTCTTATTTAACTTGACTTTCGACTTGTTTGTTTTATGGAAAACAGTCGTGGCCAAATTTCTAAGAAGGTTCTATTCATTGTAGCAGATGACGTGAGCCAATGAATCAGTTTCCGGAGGATGTTCATGTTTACACGGTCAGTGAGTTCGATTCTCCTTGCGTGACCTTCGTGTGTTAGTTTTTAGGATTCCGTACCCAAATGATAAAACAGAACCCTATTACTTATGGCTCCGCTGTCCATTTGTCTGTCACCAGGCTGTAAGTATCTTATGAACCGTAATAGTTGAAGAGTGAAATTTTCACAGATAATATTTAGGGGCTCTCATACAACAAACGTGACTTTTTATAGAAAATGGGACGGAACCTTCGTGTTCGAATCTGACTCGCGTTGGGCCCGGATTTTTATGTTAATGTGAATTATTCAAGGACATCACTAGTAATAGATAACACTGAGTGTTACCAAAAATATTTAAAACTCTGGACAAACTGATGACTGAGGCGTTATGTTCAAAAACCTTAGCCATAAACCAAATTTTATTTCTTAAAAGCCCAATCGTAAATTTAAATTAAGTAAGCTTGATTATACGTAAACAGTTAAACAGAATCAGATGAATAATATTATTAGAATTAAGAATGTATTTTTCCTCAACAGCTCGATGAGTACCATCAAAGGATTGACGAATACCAAAACTAGCAATTTAGTATATTGCACAAAAGCTATATACATACATACTTACATATATACTTTTCCATATTTGTTCATAAGGACAACAAAATATAGTGTTTTGATGTCCTTAACATGACATAGTGCCAGGACATCTGGTTAGTAAACTCCTATACCTAATCTTTATCTATTCCAGCCGCTTACAGCTCGCTACTTAACAACGTTCTTTAACTAGCTTTTTGTCAAGAAAGAAAGAAAAAACGTTTAATTCGTACACAGAATGACACAATACAATAGATACTAGGTAGATACACAATTCCACACAAAGAGGCAAACACAAAACGAAAGATATAATATAAAATAGTGGGAATTGGGCATTCATACGCCAGTGCCGGTGAAACCATCAAGTGTGCACAAATAAGGCCCTCTCTCAACTTAATGCTATTGTAAAACAGCGCTGCTTTTCTGAGAGGGCCCAATTGGACAAGGATACCACAACGCCATTGTCTTCACAGGACTACTATGTAGTCAGACCAGAGTGTATACTTGAGTTGAGTATATATATGTCGTGATACGCATTAGTAGTAGCTCAATATACTGTGACAGTTTGTCTTATTGCGATGTCCAGTACAGCGATATTCGGTATTAAAAACACGCCAGATATTGACACAAAACCTACTTCAAATTACAGGAAAGGGACCAAATTGTTGTCGAAGTGGGACCAAATTAAAATGGGTCTCGGGAAGCATTAGCTATTAATACAAAAAAAATCGGACACATGAATTAGGTAACACTCATAGAAATAAAACATACAGTCGAATTGAGTAGGAGGCTTCTTTGACGGAGTCGGTTCAAAAATCGTTTGTTATTGTGACGAAGAGGTAAAGAAAGATGTGTGAATGGTAATTCTCGAATGAGGAATAAATATAGGACCCTAACAGTTCTAATCTTTACCAGAATTCAATCATTTAAGCAAATGCACAAGCTTACATTTTAGGTTTAAACTCCTTCATTGAGCCCCATTAGGTACACATAGAGATACCTAATTCGTTAAAAATATTTCGTCTTCATTTCATTTTATTTTTAATAACAAGTTTATGAACATTACACACATAATTTAGAAGCTTACAATCTTGTAAAGACTTACTTAAATTTACATAATTTCGTTGAAAAACTTGTATTACTGGATTCTCGATATTTGTGACTAATAAATTTCTTGTGTCCGATACGATCACGAGTTTATTTGTGGTTTTATAGCGTTTTTGAACTCATCTAGAGTCTTACGCCACAGATTATGCTGCCAACGTCACTATTTGGGATACTTTAGACATCTTTATTTCTGGAAATACCTTCTACGTGTGAACCAGAAGCGGCCGGCAACGCAACGTAAGAGAGGCCGCGGAATTAAAAATAAAAAGACATCTTTATAGGATAGGAACGCTGTTTTGAATTGGTTAACTTTGCATTAGACTGGTAGAAAAAAAGTTGCAACTTTTCCTTCAAAAATACCTTTTAGAGGAACTTTATAGTGTTCATAGATACTTGTGTTAGTACTTAAAAATCCGCCGGGCGTCACTGGACCGCCAGCCGACACTGGAAATACCTTCTGATGCATACCAGAGCCGCCCGGCAATGGACGTAAAAGCGGCCGCGTCTGGGCGGATTAAAAAAAAAATTGAAACAGAGGTCTGTTTCTGCCAAAAAAACCCTCGTTTTCATATTTTTTGTTAGGGTTCCGAACCCGAAGGGAAAAGCGGAACAATATTACTAAGGTTCCGTCAGTCTGTCACCAAGCTGTATCTCATAAGCCGTAACAGTTAGACAGTTGAAATTTTCATAAATTATGTATTTTTAATGCCGCTATACCTACGGAACCCTTCATGTCCAACTCGCTCTTAGCAGGTTTTTATCAGGCTTTAGTACTGTATCTATGCTAAATGTATTATATTCCAATTTTAAGTTCTCATGTGAAGCAATAAACATAATGTTTCTAAGAAAATATTCAAATTTAGAAGTATGCACCGCCATTATAACTGCTGTCCGTCACGTTCTGGCTGCATGATGATAATGTTGAATGCTCAGACGCGCCTTTCCTAGAAACGTGCCCGCCTGCGACAAAATGACTTCAAATTGAGCTAAGTTATGTTATATGTGGGAATGGGCCTATCAGTGGCGGGATTACTGTATGGTGTTTTTTTTTGTTGACATTGGTCACAGGATCTTCTGTAGCGGATAATGTAGGTCATTAAGTGGCGCCAAGTCGACAAGTTTACTTTTTCTCGAACGTCAAAACTGACTTTGACTGAAGGAATAGATAGAGGCGTTCATTAAGCCCACATTTGGGAGTTCGATTTTGCTGAGCGCGTGGCTGGTGGCTTTTTAGGTTACCTCTGGCGCTCCGCAAAAATCGGGTTTCTAGACACTCTCATACTGAACAACGTTTCTTGTCCTGCACCTGGAGCTAGTTAGGAATAACTAGTTCTTCTGTCGGGACTATCAACTAATCAAGCATTACCTTGACATTGGCGAAATCATCGATGAACATCGATGGAGCCACGTTTTTAAATAAAGAAGAAGAGAAAGCCCACATTTTGCTAATCAATGTTAGTTACTTTCGGTAATTTTTAGAGCCTTGCGCAGGTGCACCACTTACAGGAAAGATCTTGGTTGGAACTTTATTGTATTAAATCATCATATAAACAAATTACGAAAAGGGTTTTCTAGTAAACCATTTGTTCGATCATAATAATACTGGTAAAAAAGATAATTTAAATTTTAAACTCGTTTCTAAAACAAAATTACTGGCAACACTGCTACAAGAACATCTCATTATATTTAAAACAAAACCAAGACACCTTCCATTTTCAAATTCGAACTCCAAGTAGGTGATTTGAATTCATGAACACGTTTGGCCATTAAAAACAAAATTAAAAAAAAGCAGTCGTAAAGACGAATGAATTGTATGAATGTATTGGTCCTGTATTGAAATTACGACCACCAAAGTGGCATCACGAGACATTAAGCAGTTCTGGCATAAATTTTCATGAACTTAAGGACTTCGTAGATAAAGAAAAATTTAGTTATAGTTCACCTGTCACAAAGATTAAACCGCATTTGCTGTTCTGGACATTAAAAATAGTAGATTGTTAACCAAGGGAAGAAAGCATCCCATTTCTGACGAGATATTTTGGCCAATAGTTCGAGGCAGAAATGCGTGTTTTCACCCGAGTTAAACACTCTACTTTTCATTTTGAATACGAGGAAAGCAAATAAAAGTCAAATAAAACAAATATAACAATAGAGATTGATCACGTATCAAGTATTGTACTTCCCGCCTTTTTTTAATTTTTGTTTTTCATTCGCACTTTTTCCAGGGCAGGCAAGTCTTTTGGTCATACCGCCTTGTTATTAGTTATATTTTTCCATACAAAATGGTCTTCAGTTTTTTTAATTATTTCAGTTATTTTCTTACGTGCATATTTTAGGATGCGCTATAGAGTATTTTTTTATTATTTGACACGTTATGGCGGTCGAATCAGTCAGGTTTGGTCGGAGTCTCAATCTTAAAATTCTGATTAAAATACTCAGTATTTAAAGGTATAACTGTCCAAATAATTATTGTTTGTGCTATTTACGTTTTATTTTATCGCAACCCAATTCTTTTTTTGTTTATGATCATTAAAAAACCAGAATGTTGTATTGACTATCGAACTTTGGCTGTATACGTGTTATGCCATCGCCTCAAGATATGCTGATGATTTTTTTTACTTTTCCGCCCTAGGGTTCGACCCATGTGTCACTTTCAACCCGCATATTAGGTAAGCAATGACCTACTTTCAGAGCATGAGAGATGAAAATGTTTTGACTATACCTACTTGAATGTAATATTATAATGCTATAGCTATCGTTGTGTTAAAATAAAAAACCTAATCTAAATTTCCTTTTCCTTCAAGTTTGCCAAACTTTTTTTTGGCAGACAGCGAAACAACATAATGCATTAAAAAAAGAAAAAGCATGTCATTACAAAACGCTTATCAGAATTCAACATCCCGCCATCGTACCATTTGGTAACAATTATATTTGTGTTATTTCTTGTGAACATAACTGTAACAGCTATAACTTCAAGTTCACAAACAACTTGACTAAAGCCAGCGGTATATGGTGGTGCGTGGATTGAATTATATTGATTTGGTGTATGATTTAACGGGAATTTTACTTGACGTCTTGATGTCCTTTTATAGTTCATATAAGGTGCTAGGATAATAATTTGTCCTTTTCAACCTTCTTTCCAAAAAGGAGGAGGTTCTCAATTCAACGTTTGACTCTTTTGTTGTTGTGTGTTGTTGTTTTTTTTTCTATGTTTGTTACCTCATATCTTCGGACTGGGTCAACCGATATTGAAATTTTTTGAGATTTTCTCTTTTGAAGATCTTCCAAAGTGGTTCCATTTCAATTTGGTCCCATTCCGACAACTATTTGGTCCCATTTTGGTAGTTTGAAATCGGTTGCTGTGTCAATTTTTGACGTTTATAATTGCTGATTCTTCTGTTAGGTTTTTATTTTTTAAATTAAAGATAGAAATTCAAATATCGAAGGGCGGGATGGTCTTCAAAACAAACCCAGTTTTTTTTAAAATTGGTACATATTTTTATACTCCAGTTTTACAAACATTCGATGACATGCCTTCTTATAGAATACTAGCTGAATATGGCTAACATGGCGTTGCCCGCGTTATTTACCTTTCTCGTTTTCAATCCCACGGGAATACATTACCGGGATATAAAGTAGCCTATTTTAATCAGAGATTATGTAGAGCTGGCTAGAATTTTCAAAATTGGTTCAGTAGTTACGTATTCTATTCAATGCAAACAAAGAAACAATCAAATCTTTCCTATTTATAATATTAGTAAGTATAAATATTGTGTACTCTATATTTAGTTACTAATAAGTATTTACTCTCCGTAATATTGTAGTTTATTTACTAGATACCTACTTGTCCTAGAAATTAAAGAAAGAACGACAGAGAAAAAAATATTACTCCACTTTTACAAAATAACAAAAATAACGAAAACAATAACAGCTTAGAAAAAAGTAAAATAACAATAAAAATAAATGAAAAATGTGAGACGTAGACTCGACGATCATTATCCCGATAATCGTTTCGGCAAACGGACTAATAGCGAAGAGTCTCGATCAACATCTCAAGAGACTCTCGCTAGACTGTTGGATCAAGGGTCAGATACAGAAGGCAGGTCATCCTCGACACGGCACGCATCGTTAGGAGGTTTCTCAGTCTGTGACCTATACCGCTGGTTGTTTGGGCCCTGCTCCGCTACTGGTGGTGGTCTGACATGGATTTTTTTATAATATTATATATAACTTTTATATAAACATTGTTAAAAAAATTATGTTAAGAAAATAATTGAAATAAATGAAATAATACGAGGGTGGATTGAAAAGTAGTCGGCCTAACACTGATCCATTTAGTTCTAAAAATCAAATCTACGCACATTATTTATTTCATTTCAGACCTGTTAATTGTGTAAAGTTTGAAACGTGTGCGATTATTAGTTTTCATTTTATAAATTTATTAACAAAGCAATCTGACATCATTTCCGCAAATGGAGCAAATCGAGCAGCGTGCCGTCATTAAGTACCTCCATAAGAAGGGGCTGTAAAAATCAAAAGCCATCCATGATGATATGGTCAGTACATTAGGGGATTGGGCTCTTTCATATTCATCCGTCAAAAAATGGATAGCAGAATTCAAGCGTGGTAGAGAGAGTGTGAAAGACGTACCCCGCTCTGGAAGGCCTTCGACGTCCACTACTGACGAAAATGTTAAAAAAATACTCGACTTAATTATGGGAGACCGCAGATTGAAAATTAGAGAGATAGCCGAGATTATAGGCATCTCTTATGAACGTACTCAAAACATAATAGTCAACGTGTTGGGTTTCCACAAGGTGTCTGCGAGGTGGGTTCCGCGACTGCTTTCAGTTGAGCAAAAAAGGATGCGATTGACTATTGCACGCGACTGTTTGGAGTTATATGAAGCTGATGAATGTAATTTTTTGAATCTTTTGTTACTATGGACGAAACATGGGTTCATTACTGTACACCGGAAACAAAACAACAATCAAAACAGTGGAAAAGACCTGGTTCACCACCCCCCAAAAAGGCTAAGTCGATTTTGTCGGCAAGTAAGGTGATGGCTTCAGTGTTCTGGGACTCGAAGGGTGTGATTATGGTTGATTATCTTGAAAGGGGTCAAACTCTGATTATTACTGCACCTTACTACGTCGTTTACGAGAGGAAATAAAAGAAAAAGGTCCAGGAATGATCAGAAGAAAAGTCCTGTTTCATCAAGATATCGCTCGTGTTCACACGTCTGTCCCATCAATGGCAGAAATTCACAACTGTGGCTTTGAACTGTTACCGCATCCACCTTATTCACCTGATCTGGCACCGTCAGACTTTTTTCTGTTCCCTAACCTTAAAAAGCACTTGGGAGGTCAAATATTTTTGACAAATGACGAGGTCAAAGCAGCAGTAGACGCATATTTTGACTGTAAGGAAGAATCATTTTTTTTCAACGTGCTAAATGCTTGGAAGGGCAGATGGCAAGGGCTTAGGAGGAGTTCAATTACAACGTCTGTCGGGTTTGCAGGACAACGTCTGTCGGGTCCGCTAGTAATAATACATATGTCTGTGCTGTCTGCGTGGTGCAAGGCAGAAATACCACACAATTTAACAAAAGTCATCATACTCCTGTTAACCGTACAGTACTGATAAATTCAAAGATAAGATGACTAACCACACATATATATGAGTCTATGACTCGAGTGACGTTCTCGTTGACCTTTGTCCCCAGTGGTATGCACATGGCATTATAATGGCAAAACATGACTCATTGTGACGCGATGGAATTATAAAATGGTCATTTGTCATTTTTCTCATAATAATATAGAGTAGTGACGCACCGATAAATGTCAAGTGATTTCAACATAGAGCAACACGGTCGTCGTGTACGACTTTCAATGATATTTACTTCTAGCGGTCCCGGTGAACTTCGTACCACCCTTTTAAATTCCCTGAACTTCTAGGAATGTTTCAAGACCAAAATTAGACAAATCGGACCAGCAATCCTCGAGTTTTAGCGAGACAAATGCACGGCGATACATTTTTATTTATAAGATTTAGATTTAGATGACGATTTAGTAACTATCGCCCACGGATCCACTCGACTGGCTTTCGTTTTCACTAGCAATAATATTCTGGAGATGAAATTCTTATATCTCTTATTATCAGCTGTAGATATGAACCTATATCAAATGGGGACTAATTCCTCCAGTAGTTAAAGCGTGATGGAGAGAAATTAACAAACATCTTTAAACTTAGTTTGCACTTTATTCGCTTTAAAGTTATTCGGACTTAAACCGACCAGGATAGAACCACTGGTGCTATTCATCGAACTACACACAATATTAAGTCTACTAGTGGTCGCCATGGTTGACCAGCAGACCTCGCGAACATTAAAATATTTTTTTTTGGGATTTTCCCTCCCCCTCCATCCCGCCACCAATAAAAAATCACTCTAAAAGTGTTGTTTCAAGTAAAGCAATTATGGGGCTGCTAGCCCGTAAAAACATTAAAACGTTATTTGACCTTATTTACCCCATTTTCCCCCCAATCCAAAAAAGCTCACGAACAAAAAATTGTATTGACGCAATACTTGTGCCAAGTTTTGTGAAGATCGGATACAAACTGTGGCTGCTAGACAGACAGACGGACGAAAGCAAAATTATACAAACTCGAAAGGCTGACGAGGAAGTTCATCAGTAACTACTACGACCAGACCGAATTGAAAAAAAAAATAGTGTCGAACAGTTAAGGGAGGCTCGCTGTAGGCTGTATAATAAGAGCAAAGCAACAATGAAAAATAACAAATAGTTCAGTATGTATAAAATTTATATTTGATTAGTTCAATTTTTTTTATAAAGTTATAGTCTGTAGAGGTTTTTTTTATAAATGGTTCTGTCATCAACTTTGCATACAAAGGGTCTAACGGGCGCTGGTGAACTTACCAACAGTACCGCATTGTCTCGTTAACGGTGTTAACTTTTAGCTCAAGAAAGTGGATTAAATCAATTGAGAGTTATTACGATTGTTATTCGATATAGCGGGCTCGAATGCGGTTAGTTATACTTGGTAACATAAATTCATATCCCTTGTTAATCGATGGTCTGAATCGATGATAGAAAATTACTATTCGATTATGAAGTTAATTGGAATCATTGACTAGGCAGTATATTAATCCCAGACTTGGACTACGACATGGCAATGAAAACTAGCTGAGCGGAAAGAAGTGAAATAGTTCTTACCACCCATTACGAATAAGTTTAAGTAAAAGTTGGATTTGCCTTGCCAGCCAGTTTGTAGTGTTGAGAAAATGAGTTGAGTTAAATTGTTTGTTGGCGTTCTGTTACTCGTTTAAGGGAGAAGCACTTCTAAAAATGTTAGTCCTTTAGACATTCGCTCAACTAGGCAAAGTTAAGCGAATGTCTTTTACTCCGCTGCATTTGCTATTTTATAATCGAACTCACTTCTATAAAAGTTGCCGTAGCGAGTCCGCAAGGCCCCAGTTCCTTCCGGACACTATTCTCATCAAAAAAGGACTTTAACACGACGAGTTCATGTTTAGAATCAAAGAGCAATCAGTACTCCTAATACATACTCAAAGTTATATCTTTCTCCCAGATAAGACAGGTTTCACACGTTACTTCCTACGTAATATTTGGCGAGCTATCTCTAGGAACGGGGTAAGCACCTTGGTAGGGCTTGAGTTCTTGACGAGGCACCTTAGTTCTCTATACGGGCGTCCGGCATCCATGGCGGACAAATAGTATATGTAAACCTTCGTCAAGAACCACTATCCATTGGTGAAAGCCGAATCAAAATCCGTAGCGTAGTTTTAAAGATCTAAGGATGTGACAGACAGATAGCGGGAAGCAACTTTGTTTTACCTAAGTTATGTGTACCTAATTAAGATTATTTTTCTAGTTCTAAACTAAATATGTACATAATTAATCTTTTTTTTTCTATTTCAGACACAAGCCGACATCTGACGGAGCTGCGGAAGTTTCCCGCGGATTCCGTCTCCATTTTGATTTTATCATAGACAACCGTGCATAGGTAGGTGCTAATTTCAAATTTAGAACCTGTTTTAGTTTTAATATTTTTTACGGTGTTAAGATTTTTTATGTGAACACAAATATTTTATTGATTTCCGAGTTATTTTTGCGATGTTTGTCAGTGAATACAGTGAAAAGTATAAAAAAAGTAAATATAAAGATACTTTTTATCTCTGTAAATCGTTTTGAGAACGATAATGTACGTAATTATATATTTCAGTGTAATAATAGCTAGAAAAAATTTGGTGGGAAACCGTTATAAATTGGCCCGTTGATTTTACGTTTCGGCGGGTCGAGTTTTATGTGGTGTTATTATAAACACCTTGAGGTCTTTTATCAAAATATTTACGTTATTAGATAGCATAAGTCCTTGTTCTTTGAAATTCATTTGAATTTTCTTGAAATTCATTTGAATTTCTTGAAATTCATTTGAATTCTTGAAATTTAGCTAACAACGTGGTTTCCAAATTTTGGACAATTTATAATAAATAATTTGTTTGCATTATTATTAATTTTTTGATGCTTGATCATCAAATATATACCAATAAAACTATTGCCGTTTACAGAATCGTAAAATATGGTTTGGTTGTAGAGATATTCCTTTTTTTCTACGAGATGGTAAGACAACGTCACGATGTCATCACCCGCCCGTGCTCCCAAGTCTTTATTTTAAGTTTTTGGGTCTTTTTTTAAATTTTTGGGAGGGGGTTGATAGGTTAAAATTACAGAAAGTTAGATGGCATTAGTCTGATTAACATCTGAGGTTTAATTGTATTTGTGAATATGAAGTATATTATTCATTAAATAAGTAAATCTGGTGCAGGTTTATGGTTAAATCACAATTTTGATCAAAACCCTGGGATTTTGTTGTAACACCGGAGCCAGTGAAATTGTTTACTTGTATCGATCACAGAACACTATTATTCTTAACTAGTTATCACGGCGAACATTGTATCGCCTCAAATATATGTAAAAAAAATATATAAAAAAAAAAAAAATTAATATTTTAATATTTCATGCAAATGTATGTAAATTGAAAAACGCGACGGACGGACAGACAGACAGACAGACAAATTGTCGTATTAAATATATAGATAGTGGTGCAGGTTGTAACTATATACAGGCTGAATTTTTCAAGTGTACTTGGATGGCCAAATCCGGAACTATAAGGAATAGCGAAAAATGCTCGAAGGAGTCACGAGCCCGATTTTGATGAAACTTAAAACCTCATCATTAGATTTTTTTAAAACCTATAATCCTAGCTGGGAATCGAACCCATTGATTTAGAAAAAATATCACACCCTTTATTATTACACCATACGATAGTGTTGCTGTTAAGGATCAAATTCTGGGAAGTAATGATATACGGCAAATTTAAGGAAAACTTAGAATTTTCATAAAATTCATATTTCTTGTCTGTCTCTGATGCCCGTTTTCACCAAACCTTAGGGGACACCTAATTGCTTAGGTGTTAAAATTTAGGGACCCGAATGTTCACCCCCTAACTAACCCCTAACAGAATACCTTTGACAGAATAACTTTGCGCATATTTACGCACGTTTTGTTTAAATAATTGAAATGGAGGAGGATTTATGGGATTTTTTAAATAGTGTTGAGATTGTGGAGATGATAAATAATACTAGTTTATTCACTAGACCGAAAATTTACCGTAATAGAACAGATTTATTTACAAAATATGACGATTAAGATTTTTTCACAAGATTTAGGTTAAGTAAGGAGACTGTTATCTTTTTATTAAGTAAAATTGAACAATTATTGGAATATCCTGATGACAGGAGAGCGATAGTATTATTATATAATATATTATATAAAATTTTACTGTACGTGTGTATGTCACTGAACTCCTCCTAAACGGCTGGACCGATGTTGATGATTTTTTTTTTCGAGGAGGATTTTCGAGAGGATTCGATAATGATTTAGATTCAGAATTTGGTTCTTTTTTTTTGCAGGACTACGTCTGTCGGGTCCGCTAGTATTATATAATAATTTTACGAGCTTATCCTTCTCCTTTGATGAAAAATTTTGCCCACGTTTCTTCTTCTCCGCCATTGTGTATAGAAATAATAAGTAAATGCGAATAGTAATATTAACCTCAACGACTCTACCAAGAGAGAGACTACGCGTGATCAGTCAGTGTTATTTGACAGTTGTCAGTTTGACATTTTGTAGCAAAGGAATTCACCTATTCAGCCACCAATCACATAATATTTTAAATAAATAAATCTATAACATGAAAAAAAATAATTTATATCACATATATATTTCTAAGTAAGTAATAATAATCAATTTTAAATTAAATTTTGCAAAAAAACATATTTTGAAAACACTTACGGTTTTCGCCAGCACTACAAAATAGGAGGCCCTTATTTAGGTATCACTTAGGGTGGAGAAAACGAATTTAGGTAAGTAATATATTTAGGAGCTACCTACGTTAGGGGGCTCTTAGTTAGGAGGTGGTTTAAGTATAGTTGGTGAAAACGAGCATTAGTCTCTTATCACACTGGGCAGAGGTGCGCGCGCTACCACCGCCTCCACCCAGTGTGATAAGAGACAGACATGTACTTGCCAGCTTGTTTCTTATAGTGTATTAAACGCGAGATTACGGTATTATTTACTAATTCCCTACGCGAGATACAACATTATGTTCTACTTTCAAATTTTACCCGCACACGAGCATCATTTAGAAGACGAAATAGTCAGTTCTGTGATTACGAACATAATTTACTCAAAATTGACATAAAATATGAATTTTATGAAAATTCTAAGTTTTCCCTTTTGCCGTATATCATTACTTCTCAGAATTTGATCCAACACTATCGTATGGTGTAATAATAAAGAGTGTGATTTTTTTTCTAAATCAATGGGTTCGATTCCCAGCTAGGATTATAGGTTTTTAAAGAATCTAATGATGAAGGTTTTAAGTTTCATCAAAATCGGGCTCGTGACTCCTTTGAGCGTTTTTCGCTATTCCTTATAGTTCCGGATTTGGCCATCCAAGCCCACTTGATAAATTCATTTTGTATAATATCGATTTGCAAAAAAAAAAAAAACAGATTATGCCGCCAAATATGCTTCAGCTATTTTATCTCAACTGTGCTGTCACTTATCAAGGACAACATCATAAAAAAATACAAAATATTTAAATTTAAATATCGAATCCTAGAAAACGTGTTTCTTTTTATGTTTTAGTAATTTATGTTCTCTTTGGTTGCTTTTGATAATAAATCATTACCTACCTATTTATTAAAAACTTAACTTAATATTCTCTTTTACTTGAATAGGCGAAATTCAATTGCCAGAAACAGTAATCTGTTTCTGGCAATTGAATTTCAAGGTATAAATTCCTTTTAAGAATGCTTTGTTGCAGCTGTTTCCTTAGATGGCATAACGGTAAATGGCTTGCAAGTTCTACCTTTCTCTAGGCAACCTAGGTACCTAATATGTTGATAGTAGCATATTTAGGTTTAAATACTTATCAAAAAACTCCGTTTATTATCTAAAAATTATAAATTGTGTGTGAGTTTTTGTAAAAATGTTTCGAGTATACTTACTTATTTTTAGGGTTCCGCACAAAGGGTAAAACGGGCACTATTACTGAGACTTCGCTGTCCGTCCGTCCGTCTGTCTTGGGCTGTATACCATGAACCGTGATAGTTAGAAAGTTAAAATTTTCACAGATGTATTTCTGTTGACTCTATAATATCAAATACTCAGAAACAGAATATAATAAATATTTAATGGGGGCTCCCATACAACAAACGTAATGTTTTTTGTCGTTTTGGTACGGAACCCGTAGAATAATTTATATAGGTACATTGCCCATTTTTTAAAAACAGATCCTAAATATAGATCTAAAATGTGCTTAGGTATTGTATTTATGAAAACAGCAAGAAAATCCGTTGAGCAAAGAGAGATAAGCGTATTCGATAGCGTTCCTAAATACGCAATTGGTAAACACATTTCTAGTGTTAATATAATTTTAATCTTTTTAAATTTAATTAATATTAATACTTACTTTATATTATATATAGGTACTATGTACATTAAAGTTCAACATTTTACAAGATTGTTCTCTTTGAGACAGTCTTGATAATGCCTCGTGAGTAGGTGACACATATGTCGACGTTTAAAATGTCTTCTATTTAGCGAAATCATTGCAATTATTTAAAAATTCAACATCATATTTCCTAAGTAGTTTGATTCCATAAATATCTTGTTAACCGGTTTATAAATTTTACCAACCAAACTCGTTCAATTTTAATACAAAATATGTAAAAACCCCGATAAATAAAGCAATAACCATCCATTTTATCAAATTTTCATCTAATACCGTAATCTATGTTGAGAGGCTGTACAGTAATAAACTTGCCTTTGATTTACTTCTAGGGCATTAAAGATGGCGACGCGGCACATGACACATCATATCACAACCATATCCGTCACTATGTATGCTTAGATCTTTAAAACTACGTAATTGATTTTGATTCTGTTTTCACCAATGCATAGAGTGGTTCTCGAGGAAGGATTTAGTATAAAATTTGTCATGCGGGCGAAGCTGCAAGCGTCTGATAGTTTCAAAATAAAAAATAATATGGACTTTGCTCAACTATCGGCTTTGGTCTTAGTAAGGAATTGACGTTAGCTCAAATCCAGCAGTTGGGTAATTTTGCTGTTTAAATTTTATAAGCAATGAAGTATGCTAACTTTGTCTTAAATAATTTTACAATATAAATTAGAAAAACTATAGTCTACAGTGGTGTCTTGGTCAGTTGGTAGAACGTTCCTCCTCGAAAGGGTTCTGGTCTCAGGTCTCTGGTTCGACTCCAGACTATAGTTTTTGTGATTCATATTATTATACTAGCTGTTGGCTGCAGCTCCGCCTGCGTGTTATAGTTTTCTTGATCACCAGTTACTGATTTATTATGTATAGCTGTTGCCCGCAGCTCCGCCTGGGTGGTACTTTAAATCGACATAACTTTTTTATTTATGAACCGATTGAAATAAAACCTTAAATGTTAAGTTGAATAAACCACAACGCATTACTAAAAACCGCATTCAAATCGGTTAAGCCGTTTCTGAGATTAGCGCGTTCAAACATTCAGACAAACAAACAAAAATTCTAAAAACCATTGTTTTGGGTACTATTGCGTTCATAAAGCCCCCCCTACAACAGTTTCTCTATTATATCTTCTATTATATTCTCTTTACTCACTTTATGAACGCAATAAAACCCGAAACAATGGTTTTTAGAACTTTTGTCTGTTTGTCTGAATGTTTGGACACGCTAATCTCAGCACGGCGTAACCGATTTGAATTTTTGATTTGAATTTGCGGTTAGGTTAGGTTTTCAATCAGTTCATAAATAAAAAAGTTATGTAGGTCTAAAGTAACACACAGGCGGAGCTGCGGGCAACAGCTAGTTATTAATAAGGATCCTGAAAACACACAAAAACAGCGAACAAACCAATACTTATCTCTTCTTATTTTTAAACTTTTCACTATTTTTACTGATATCCCTACGTATCTTACAGTGGGTGAGTCTTTTGCTGTTCCTGTTCTCAGAGGAGTCCTTTAGACTGCATACTCACTAAAAAAGTCCGAGACGCCCAGGACTTTAATTGGCTATGCCACAGCGGCTGGCACGTAAGATTTTGTTGCCTTTCATCAACATTCCTTACAAGGCAACGGGTTTCAATTTCTTTTTCACAATTACAACATAGCTGCATGCTGGACATAACCCATTATAAATGTGCCCGGTGACGGCTATAGGCTTGCCCCCATTACGTGGGACTAAAATACTGGCAAATTGTGGGTGTGTAATACACCTCCACCTATCCTATAAAATGAGAATTAATTAGTTCGTTTTTGTTGCATTCGTAGTGTAAAAATGATTATTTTGTACGTTTATATACTATTGCAATAAGATCTATAAAACAGATATATCGTATATAACAAGCGGTCACAGCTTGGTATCTTTGATCGGCTCGTTAGCTCCGACACCTCAATAGGAATGCGAAGATGCGTAAGATTCTCCTTAGAATAAACCTATCCTGGTCCAGTAGTTCTCAAACTTTGAATTTTTGTCCCTATCTTTCTATTTTTGGCGGCTTTTTATTTGTTTTTAAAGCTAAAATTTTGCTAATTCTATAAAGTTGAAGAGGTTTTACCAATAACAAGATAATGGCCAGAAAAAATAATAAAATTAAACGTCATTACTGGTTAAGTATGTACTCCTTATTCCATAGCAAATGACTGATGGACATATGAGCGTAAACCATTCTCTACGCCCTCGAAAATTAAAAGCAAATAATCAATGACCATGACTGACTCAGTTAAACGAATGTAGGCATATTGAAAGTACCACTGATATTTAATGCAATCACTCTGTCTCCATCATAATAATATCGCTTGATATTACTAGAATTGAGTTTATTAATCAAAATGTACAATTAATTTTAGATGACTGTTTTGAATCCCAAAACAATATTTAATATTCGCGGGGTCTACTGTTCAACCATAGGGCGATCACTACTAGTTTTAAACTCATCACGTAATACCGTAAAATGGACTATTGGGGTCCTCTTGAACCGCAGATTAAGAAACACTGGCTGAAAATGCATTGAAACCATTGTTTAAGTATCAGCTGTCCAAAAGTAGGAAGCATAGAACAATAGTTGAAATGTTTTTACGTTGGAGTATTTTCCTAGATGAGGGCTTGTAAATGATCGACGCCAATAGCTGTATGGCAGAGAATAGAATGGACAGTTACTTACAGAGTAAGAGCCAATGACAGGACGTAGGAGCGGCGGTGGCCTTGGGCCGCGGAATTAAAGAAAAAAATGTACTACGTTATTTTATAAAACACGTTAAACAATGGGACCAAATGATTGTTATAATAAACCCGGGAAACAGTAGTTTTCAATTAAAAACAAAACAAAATCGGTTCACCCATTTCAAAGACATCGAGGTAAAAAAATCAGACAAAAAAACACAGTCGAATTGACAACCTCCTCCTTTTTTGGTAGTCGGTGTAAAAGCTTAAAATTTGTCAAAGCGTATCCCCAACAAAGGTACTCATATAAAGAACGATCAGTGAGTATGTATGTCTATATATCACATTTGAGCTCTGCACTGGCATTATTATTCCGTACACGCAACGCCGAGTAAATAAAAAAAATCTTCCAGTCTGTACGTCACTCGTTTAAATACCATTTCCTTATTCGCTACTTGTCGCTTGAACAAGATTTTTGTCCAAAAAGTAAAAGTAAGAACAGTTTACAGGTTGATTTTTATAGTAACTTTATTGATTTTATTCTTAAAGCGATGCTAAATTTTTTTATAAGAAGCGTGTATAATTTGTATTTTGGTAGCACGGTCAACAGTTAAGATACGTTTACACTACACAGAACTTAAAAGCACTACTATAGTTTTTGTGATTCATATTGTAAAATTAAACAAAATAGGTTTTCATTTACAGGGCTTTGGCTACGACCATCAGCAGGTAGTAAATAAGGGTGATTCACCATCCTAACGTATAATACATACCACGTCAACGTTATAGTCCGTAACGCCCAGGACGCCATAGCGGCTGACACGTAAGATTTTGTTGCCTTTCATTAACATTTCATCGCAAGGCAATGGGTTTAAATTTGTTTTTTCAAAATTACAATATTGCTGGTAATTTTTTTTAAATTTATTAGAATATTTTGGACATAACCCATTATATGTGTGCCTGGTGATGACAATACGCTTGCTCCCTATTACGTGGGACTAATAATACTGGCAAACTGTGGGTGTGTAATGCACCTCTGCCTATCCCTTCGGGGATATAGGCGTGTGTGTCACAGTGTAAACTGCACTTAAATTTTAGCACACATATAATTTTTCTGTTGACGGTACGTGTGTTGCATGAAATTAGGTAAACAGAGACGCGCAATTGAAATTCAACATCATTACTTTATTTGTTTCTGCATTTTTTATGATCATTTTGTTCATGTTGAACAAAATATGTTGAATAGCGTATTAACAAGTTTTTAGAATATATTCATACTCGTATCAATAAAAATACACGTCAAAAATTTACAGCAACCAACTTCAAACTACCGAAATGGGACTAAATTGACACAGCAACCGACTTCAAACTACCGAAATGGTACTAAATTGAAATGGGACCGGAGTTGGGTTTTTGCTGAGCGCGTGGCTGGTGGCTTTTTAGGTTACCTCTGGCGCTACGCAAAAATCGGGTTCCAGACACTCATACCGAACAATGTTTCTTGTCCTGATGGAGCTAGTTAGGAATAACTAGTTCTTCTGTGCGAGACTATCAACTAATCAAGCATTACCTCGACATTGGCGAAATCATCTATTAACATTGATGGAGCCACGTTTTTTAAAAAAGAAGAAGAGGCAATGGGTCCACTTGGGACGTAGTAACATTCAATTAAAAAAAAACTCAAAATCGGTTGACCCAGTTCGAAGATATGAGGTAACACACATAATAAAACATACATACAGTCGAATTAAGAACCTCTTTCTTTATTGGAAGTCGGTTGAAAATGACCGTTTTAAAAACCTCTGTCAGTCCCAGCGGGGAGAAATACTAGCTCCGGTAGGTATCTAACAATGTTTCTCTGAATTAAGGCCCCTTACGTACTTATCAATCAGGTATACTAAGCCTACAAAGCTCCCTACTGAGCGCGTATCATCGACAATAAACGTTCCTAATCTCCATGGGAACATTTAAACACCTGCACAGACGAGGAACTTTTGCCCGCGGGACGTCTGTCCATCGATAATAACAGATCTGTGAATTGTATCGAATAACGCATAAGGACTAAAAACTACCCCGTAATTAAAATAGAGATCTGACTATCGACGGACAAAAATATAGAGATCTGACTATTGACGGACAAAAATATAAAGATCTGACTATCGACGGACAGAAATACGCGGACAAAAGCTTTCTTCTGCGAGGAATCCCTCGTCTGCGCAGGCATTTACAGGGATAAATAGTTGCCTTTAACACGCAAGAATAATGCAGCTATATGGCAGTATACTACGGCACGGAAGCAACGTATTATTTGCATTGAACCCAGTAATTATGCAATAAAATAAATATTGCACGTGCAAGGTTGTTGCTCGACTTATCTACGATCTAGAGCCGTCAGAATATAAAGACAGGCCATTAAAATTATTTACAGGCATTTCGAAATTAAAGACCTTGATATGCATCTAATAATATTGGTACTAAATTGTTGATAACTAGTTATCGCAGTCGGTAATGTTATTTAGTCAAAAGTAACAGCAAAGTTAATAGTATTTATTGACTAGCGACACGCTCTAGCATTGCTTCGGGTTGGATTAGATTTGTACAACATTTTTAAAGATTTTCTCAAATAATTTTACAATATGAATTGCAGTAGTTCTGTTCCCTTTCCAAGAGGAACCTTCTACCAATTGACAAAGTCACCACTAGCCCAAGTCACAAGTCCTATGTAAAGTATATTGCGTCTTCTGTATATTGCGTCCTCTATATATTGCGTCCTCTATACACGATCACTCTATGTATGAGCGTCTGACTTACGGCATCTCGCTTCAGAGTGCCAGCAATCTACTAGCAGTTGAGGCATATTATAAAACTATTTGAAATATAAGTTTGCATACTTCAGTGCTTATAAAATATTATAAATGTATTTTAATAGTTTACTGAAGTAAAAACTGTAAATCCTTCCAGCTAAGATAAAAATCCTTGTAAAAGTGGATTCGCGTTAGTAGTACTATAATATACTGTGGACCACCACCAAACCCCCAAGTTTACCAAAACTTGGGGTCAAAATCAGACACGAAATCGCAAGTCCGGTGCCCAAACTAGGCTATAGACAATTTCAAATAAAAAAAGAACATAATATCTATAGTAACACTAATTAATCTAAAGTTGGCCACTGCTGCGCAAACGCAAGGACGTCGGGTGTCGTGCGTGTGCGCAGCTGTTCGCTACTTTCGGCTACTTTCGACAATATTCGGAATTTGTTACACTTATTGTAAACAATTGTGTAAACATTGGTGTAATACTTCCTCTGTGTGGTTTAATATTAGTTTACTAAATAACTAAGATAGCGTGTTTTGTTGTTTTTTACTGGACCTGTTGTGGCGTTGTTATGTGAAAGGTATCTTATTTTACAAAGGCTAATTCTTCTTCTTCTTTTTTTAAGAACGTGGCTCCATCGCTATTCGTCGATGATTTCGTCAATGTCAAGTTAATGCTTGATTTTTCCCGCACAGAAGAACTAGTTACTCTGAACAAGTTCGCGGTGCGGGACAAGGAAACGTTGTTCGGTATTGCAATTGAGTGTTTGGGCCTGGATTTTTGCTCAGCGCCAGACGTAACCTAAAAGCCAGGCGCTCCGCAAAAACCCAAGTCCCCCAAAGTCTCCGGAGAGGCTGCGACTCCGGAGAGGCTGCATGTCTCCTAGCCGGGACCCCTCCATGGGACTTGGAAGCGAGAGCCCTTGCGTCATTGTTCCAATGGCGCAAGGAGGCGCTGGAGCGGGACCACAGGCCTGCGTCTCGAGAAATTGAGGACCAGCGGTCCCAACTCCGCCAGGATCTCATGGAGTCATGGAGGGTGCGACTTGAGCAACCCAAGGGGGATGCCACCATCATCGCGGCGGTGAGACCGATCATGGACGATTGGCTCCAGAGGCAGCATGGTGACCTCACGTACCGTGCGACGCAGATCGTTGCCGGGCATGGATGCTTCGGGAGCTATCTGTTTCGCATGCATCGTGAGGTCACACCCCGGTGTCAACACTGCGAGGTTTCCGACGACGACACCGCACTCCACACGTTGGTGGAGTGCTCAGCGTGGGCGAGTCAGCGCCGGGACCTCGTAGTGGGTCTGGGCGTGGATACCCTCTCGCTGGGGACCATGCTTCAAGCCATGGTATCCAGCGGGAGTAGGTGGAACGCGGCCGTGTCCTTCTGCGAGCAAGTCATGCTCGCGAAGGAGGCGGCCGGGAGGGAGAGGGAGCGTACCCTCCCCGCCGAGTTCCGTAGTCGGCGGCCAGGCCGCCCCAGACTACGCGACTACGCCCAAGACTATCGTCCTCCATGATCGGGGTCTGAGGACGGCGGGATCGCCACCCACCGTCCTTACAGAAGCAGGCTAGAAGGGTTGCGTGCTGCGGGGCCTTTGCCCCATAGCACGCAACCAGATTCACTCACTGACGCGGGATAA
The DNA here is from genome assembly GCA_963556515.1 of Nudaria mundana. Lineage (NCBI taxonomy): Eukaryota > Metazoa > Arthropoda > Insecta > Lepidoptera > Erebidae > Nudaria > Nudaria mundana. The sequence continues at coordinate 22,652,068 of OY748289.1, read as the reverse complement.
AACCCGACCCCAATGACGCGGGATTCTCGTCCCGACCAAAAACCCGCAGAGACCACAGAGGTGGTCAAAGTCCGCCGGGCGCCACTGGACATACCCTCTGCTAGTAACCAGAGACGCCCGGCAACGGACGTTAGAGCGGCCGCGGCCTTGGGCCGCGGAATTAAAAAAAAAAAAAAAAAAAAGGCCCCCAAAGTTCCGGAAATGTATTACAATTTTGACTGTCATCTTTTAGTTTTTTTCTTTCGCCTTATGTCCAGAGAAGTGTCCATCAAACATTAATTTGCAAAGAAATCTATACTAATAAAGAGGAAAGATTTGTATTTTTGTGTGTATGTTTGTAATGAATAAACTCTAAAACTACTGTGCCGATTTCAAAAATTCCTTCACCATTGGAAAGCTACATTTACCCAGAGTAACATAGGCTACTTTTTATCCCGGTAATGTGTTCCCACGGGAACCGGGAACGGGTAAACTAAATCACGCGGGTGGAGCTGCAGCGATCAGCTAGTATACTATACAAAGGAAGGCTGGTTACTATTTGGCACAAAGAATAAGCATTGCCATACAACGTGGCAATGCTGCCAGCCTTCTCGGAACATTGCCAGTCGGCGACGAGGCGGAGGAATTGTTTGACGCATGTTAGAATTTAGATGTAATCTTAGTAGGTATAATTAGAATAGGTAATGTACATATTTAGTTAGTTTCAATTATATTGTTTTTTAATTGAGCGGAGTTTACGAAGCTCTTTCTTAGACGACTCGTGTATTTCGTTCGTGATCGAACTCCTAAACGACTGAACCGATCTTTTTGAAATTTGGCACAGCCATAGTGACCATCACCGTGAGTGATATATAAGAATTCATAAAGATCGGTCCAATCGTTTAGGAGTTCGACCCGGTTCGACAAACTCAGCTCAATTATTGCAACAGCAGAATGCATTGCATACCTAGTATATTACTTATACTGATATAAATCACATGAAAATTTGTGCAGTAGAGTTTATCATGAAGTGATAGATTGATGTGGCGAGGTTTATTGGGTATTTTAGAATTTAAACCACAGAAGCAAAATTTCCAAAATTAGCTGATTTTAAATCTTGGCCACCAACCTCATCTGCAAGTGACGCACCTGTTGAAAATCAAACAAAACTGTGGGAAGCACAAAGGTTTCTAGTTAGTGGTACGGGGGACCGATAAAGTTACTAGCGAAAAGAGTACCTCTGCCTACCCCTTTGCAGAAACAGGTGCAATTATGTGTATGTAACCTAATTATTTGAAGATTCTTTATCTCACATTACATAAACATCAACAGGGCGACGCAAAAAGTGAAAGTTTGTAATAAAAAAGAATGCTACAAGCAGTACTTACATTAGATAATATACCTTAACACAAAATAATGAGGATTGTTTTACAATAACAGACTTGTTTAAGTTTATGCGCGAAGTTAGCAAGGCTGAACTATTCATCTTTTATACCGATAAAGGTTGTTTTAAACGATATTACGTCACATGACGTCATGGAGGTTATCATGTGACTCACGCCCACAGTTTCATTCACATACAATTATTCTCAACTAGAATTCTCTTTATCATCATCAACTGAGACTTTTCCAACTCAGTTGGAGTCGGCTTTTAAGTCTTACTGCGATGCGGCTGCATTGATATTTTCCGTGGGTCGCTACGTGACGTACACAACCTATGCGCGATATCGAAGATCTATAGATAGACTAATCGGATTTTTGGTTTAGAACTCCAACTATCTGTAACGACTGCCATAGATGTCCGTATGACAACCGGGACTGATCTCAGAGTAGAATTCTATTTTTTTAAGAGCGAACTCCACCTATCTATACTATACAGCATGTTACCACATGATTACCATTACTCCCACGTCTCCTCTACTTTTATAAATTGAGCCTATAGATTTTTTATTACCTCTGCCCACTTCCCCACATTAGTGTATAGCACCCCTGCGAATCGGGGTGGGTATTGCATCGGCTTCCGACTCCAGAGTCTCGGGTTCGATTGTTTGTTTCGGAGTTTGGGTGTTTTCTATGTATATTAGTTAGAAATATAAAAGTAGATATGTTTATCAGTTGTCTGTCCCGAAGCACAAGATTATAGCTTAGTTTGGGCTAGATGACGTTGTGTGAGAATGTCCAAACATATTTATTTTATTTATTTACTTTTCACTTGAATCACTATCTATTGCTGAAGACTACACTGAAATCAGTTGAGTAGTTTAAAAGTTCTTAGCGAACAGACAACAGGATTGACAGGAGTGTTAATAAGCAGTACAGTGTTAAGTACGTAATTTTATTCATTTACAAAGTACGCGCAAATCTCTAAATTTCTCCCTCTATTTGACAAAGAAAATATTTCAAACTTAATTTTTGTCCCGGTGGCGCCATCTCTATTTATAATTCTGCATTATTTAAACAATGTTTTGTGATTATGTGACAATGTGAGTTTTAAGAATGCCTATTTATTTTATTAAGCTCTAAATGACTGTTTTTATACAAATATGTGAACGTTGCAACACATCCAGCATTCTGGGAACCTTCCCAGTCGGCAATGACGCGGAGGATATTTTAAACGATATTTTATAATGTTAGTATTTTTAGTATATAGTTATGTATATTGTAATTCTTATTGTAATTAAATAAGTAATTAATTACAAAAAAAGATTCCTATTTTATAGCTTAAATAAACGATCACAAAACATGTTTGAAATTTCGTACAAACATTGACCTTGAAAAACCTCTGATTATTAAAACCGGAATCAACATTTTATTCAATATCAACATGTCATTGTATAATATTAAATTTATACAAAACATTGTAATTTCAACTCTACTCCTATGTATAAAAGTAGCATTTCATAAAACAACATTAAAGTGATAAAAATATAAAACCTTTGGACGGTAAAAATGTGACAATGAAAATTAATGAAATTTTTGGTCAGCTGACTATAATTATCCTAGCGGACGCCGGCAGCATCGCTCGCTTGACAAATTATATACACAAAAACCTTCCTCAAGAACCCCTCTATCCATTGGTGAATCTTTAAAATACCGTTTTAGATAAATAGATGTTCTCACGTTACCATCTCAATATATCTATGAGAATTTCTTGCATATTCGGAAAAATCTTGATAAGTTTGATAATCTTAGCGACGTTCCTAGTCATAACACTCTAAACTAGGAGCTGCGGTCGTTGCCGTGGTACTGCGCTGCAGCATGCAATGAGCGAAGCGGCTATTTCTATTAAGGCATTTATCAATCTATAAAACGAATTTTCCCCATAGACTTAACATTGTCATATTTTTGGTCAATAACTTTTTTTGGTCAATAACTTTTTTTGAGGGTCCTAAATCAAAATTTGGTCTCGAACAAAACCTGCTCCTGAGAATTCTTGATTTTTGAGTGAAAAAATCATGAAAATCGGTTCAGTAGTTGTCGAGAAACAATTTCACATCGAGTTGCATTTGAGTCACCTGATGAGGAGCTCCGTTCGCTACGCTCGCTTCGCTCAATAAACACAAAATAGCTGTCCTTAAACTAAGACTAGCTAATTCCAGTGATCATTCTTTTCTAGGTAATAGTCTCCGATTATACAATAAAATACCTAAATCTATATTAGATCTTTAGAAAAAAGGGAGGGAAAGTTTAAAACTACTATTAAAATGTATCTAATGAATAAAGCGTATTATTCAATTGAAGATTATTTGATGACAGAGATGCCTGGAAATAATATAGGTAATATTCTTCACACGCTGCTTATACATATATATATGTTTAATTATTAATAACACAACTACTATGTAAATTTACATAAGAAATTACCCCGCTGAGTTTCTTGCCCTTCTTCTCGGGAGTGGGCATCGAATGGGCGGATTTCTTGACTTTCAAAAAGTGTGTATTAACTGCTCCTATTTTGAATAAAAATATTTTGATTTGATTTGATTAAAAACCGCATCAAAATCAGTTGCGTAGTTTTAAAGATGTAATCATACATACATACGGACGGAAGTGACTTTGTTTTATAATAATGTAGTGATTAACAGAACTAGGATCCGTCCTCACTTCGCTTTGGTTTTAGACACACACACACACATACACACATATCACGCCTATATCCCCGAGGGGGTAGGCAGAGGCGCGTTACACACCCACATTTTGCCAGTATTTTTAGTCCCACGTATTAGGGGGCAAGCCTATTGCCGTCACCGAGCACTCTAGAAAGTGGGTTATGTCCAAAATGGCCGATTTAATGTAATAAAATAAGCAGCAATAATTGAAAACTAAACTTGCGATGAAATGTTGATGAAAGGCAACAAAATCTTACGTGCCAGCCGCTATGGCACAGCCAATTAAAGTCTTGGGCGTCTCGGACTCACTCGATTTTAGGTACTCATGGCAATATTATAGGTACAAAACTTCAATGTCTTTCACTTTTAGGTTTCTTATGACACTTTGTCTATCTGTTGGTGAAAACTACAAGAAAATTCGTTCGGTACATTTTTCACGACTATTCACGACACAAATATTTTGTGTACCTAAGTACTAATTTGTATAACTGTCACGATTTTAACTCATACAATACAATTGAAACTAACTAAATATGTACATTTAGATTACATCTAAATTCTAACATTATGCGTCAAAGAATTCCTTCGCCTCGTCGCCGACTGGGAATGTTCCGAGAAGACTGGCAGCATTGTATGGCAATGCTTTTTCTTTGTGCCAAATAGTAACCAGCCTTCTAGTCTTGAGAAGTGCCGATCATGAGTTTAGATAAATTATAATACTCAAACATAACTGATTTTTAATCAAATATTGGATTGAAGCAGGCGTTACTTGGCGAAAATCTATGACAAAGTAATGGTAAGTAAGATGTTAAAAACTGTCTCAGAGAGAACAGCCTGTTTCTCTTCGCTGTTCTCTCTGAGACAGTCTCGATAATGCCTCGTGTAGAGGTGAAACAATTGTCGACGTTTGTTTGTCCTTTTTAATTTTGCGAAAAATTAATGCTATTATATTTTGAAAGCGTTTAACATCTTACTTACCATTACTTTGATTTTTAATCGTCAAAGATTTTGGATTGCTCCACTCGTGGTCATGGGTTGACTTCGAGGGCAATTAGGTTAAGCAAAATGCAAAACTACTATTCATTTAAGTCACTCTTGTCATTGTAAAAGCTTCTACATATTGCCATACCTATTTGTAAAACAACAGGGTAGTGAGAATCTGAGTAAGAATCTGGCAAGACATCTCAATGGCACTTTTTCTAATCGCCAATTATAATAATTATCAAGATTAAGTCCCATTTTAGACATCAGTTAACGATATTTTGTGTGATCGAAAATAGTATGAATCAAAATTATCAAACTCGAGACTCCAGTATCGCAGTCGCATACTCACTACGCCACCACGTAAATTTTATGGAAGTAATATTTTTAGTATTTAGGTACTTCTAAGCGTATACCTATCAGTTAAAATGGCGTCGTTCGTACGTGGGTTTGCATAAACCTTACCAATTATCACCCAAACCCATCCGAGGTTATTACTGAACCAACACATTATTGAGAAGGCTGAAAGAATATGCGTGGTACACTGCCATCTACCGGTCGAGCGTGGCAATGCAGATGAAAATATGGGAATACGTACAATTAGATAGAGATTTTGGTGGCTCTCTGTTTGTTCAAGTTAATCTATGCGACGTATAGACCAATTTTAATAGAACTCTCACTGGTAGATACATAAATAACCCCCCAAGGGGTAGGCATAGGTGCATTGCCAGTAATTTTGCTGATCCCGTAATACGGGCAAGCCTATATACGTTACGGGGTATCATTATTTACCTAATAAACTAAATTGTAACTGCTAGGACCGATGTTGCAGTCCGGGCTTCAGACGTAAGAAATATCATACAAATGTATGAGACATGTATAAGTAATTAGCAGGAACTTGCGCAAGTAACGTCCCACGGCGCCACTCACGCGCATCTAACGGTACATACCACACGACATTGGACTATTGGCATTGCAAATGGTGTGAAGCTTAAATATAAAACTATATCGCTTAAACATAGATACAATTTTATCAATAAAGGGACGGTCAAACTCATCCTTCACATGCGACGTACACCACGCATTATGACATCTGAACAGGATCTGGCCTATATAATGTGTATGGTAACACACTGTCACTTACCACGCTGTCTTACGCGTCACCGCGCCAGGTTCGCGTATTCCCATGCTATCCCACGCGTACGACGCTGTCACACACGTTTAAAGTGTCATAGCGCGTAGAAAATGTAAACTTCGGATGTGGTAAGACGTAGGACCAGTGTGTCGCTGTTTCCCACGTCGCGTGGCATGCGTCGTATGTGAAGGACCAGTGTGTTTTAAGCTTAAAGGCCACGAGGGACTTTTGTCCGCGTACTTTAGACGGACATAAGTACGCTTGAAGGACTAAAGGAGTACTTTTAGTTCTTCGTGTGGGTTATTCGATATCAATAAGGGAGTTGATTAAGTGATTAAGACGTGATTTACTATTTAGGGAGTAAATAGTAAATCATGTCTTAATCATTTTCAAGTTGACTGCTTCGGTGGCGTGGTCGGTAGTGTTTCCGGTTTCGACGCCGGAGTCTTGGGTTTGATTCCCGGTCGGGAGAAGCTTTGTGTGATGACACACGTTTGTACCGAAGTCTGAATGTTTCCTATGTATAATATGTATGTATTTACAAAAAAAAATGTACATAAGTATTTATATCAGTTTATCTAGTACTCATATCACAAGCTCTGCTTAGTTTGAGACTAGATGGCGTTGTGTGAATTGTCTTAATTAAAACAAAAAGTACTATTATCACAGTTAAACTAGACTATATATTCAATACATCAACTTTGAAACCAATCAATTTTTTTTAAATCGTAAAACTATTTGTTTCGACCTCGGAAAACCCGAGATATCTGCTGCACTCGAGTCGATTGACGAGTTGAATTACAATCAACCCACTACACAACTGAAGAAGGCTAGTACGAGTATTAAATGCCAAATAAGGTCCATGTGCAATAAATCTGGAAAAAATATGACACGTGAAAAGAGCCTCATTGTATAAATTATCAAAAACCAGTCGAACTTGTACATAAAATTGTACATAAAATAAATATTGATACTTGCAACTGTGAAATGATTACTGAAGATTTTTGTGACATCGAATTCGTAAAGTAAGGCTATGTTTCCATAAGCGCGCGGAGAGTGAGCGATAATAATAATCGCTCCGAATCGATCGAATCAAGATCATCACACAATTATATATCCAAGTATCTGTTATCGTCAACTTTTTCAGATATCTGCTTGTCCAATTTGTCAGCCTGTTCAGTCCCACTGCTGGGAATAGGCCTCCTCCAACTCCTTCCAATGTGCTCTATCGTGCGCTTGTCCAATGAAGAAAACAAAATAAATACATACGCGTCTCAATAAAACTTTATTGATTTTTAAGTGTACTTACAAAGTTAGACATGAGTCTAACTTTGTAAGTACACTCAAAAATCATATTCATTATAAGGCTTTTTTTAATAATAATGTAATCCTTATCCAAAAATAATAAAAAGTAAAAAAATACTAAACTTACAGACATTTTCATCTAAATTCTTACACTAAAAATATAGACAAATAAAACCACTATAGGTGAGCGTCATCAAGATGAAACACAACTGAATAACTACTATTCAATACGAATTTAAATACAACCGGAGTAGAACAACAGCATTGATTGCATTTTAGCTAGTTTCTGTGTACCTATATACAAGGCGTAAAAATGTAATGTGTACCTTACATACAATCATACACACGCCTATATCCCCGAAGGGTTGGCAGACATGCATTACACACTCACAACTTGCCAGTATTTTTGTCCAACGTAATAGGGGCAAGCCTATTGCCGTCAACGGGCACATTTATAATGGGTTATGTCCAAAATGGCCGAATTAATTTAATAAAAGTAGCAGCTATATTGTAATTTTGAAAAAAAAATTGAATCCCGTTGCCTAGCGACAAAATTTGCAATTGCTCAAACAAAAATCGCCTCGCTCGTCACTAAAACATAACGTTAAAATTCAAAAAAGTTTTCGATAATTTCGAAATAACTACACTATGTAGTTTTTGATGCACGAGGCGGGAGTATTTTATTTTATTTTATTTTATTTTACATTTTGAAGTACTGTGTTTGATATGTGGTTCCGTATCACTCGTATTTTATTCTTGGAAATTGCGACTCTAAAGTAGGTACCGTGAAACATGTTCTACCTCCAACCAACCCTAAAAACTGGGCAACGTCGAACTCTGTCCATCGATATATTTCAACCAATGATATCGCAGAAAACCTTGATCACGTGACCTTAACATATTTTTAAATCTGCAACGCCATTGGCTGCATTTATCGATGGACTGTAGATAACGGACTAGGCTTGCAGATGTAGTAGCCAATAATTTGTATTCATTTAGTAATTTCGTTTGCAAACCACACATTAATGTGGTTCACTCTTTCGCAATTATGATAAACACTCTTATTAGCTGTTGAAAGAGCTCTTTTTAAGTAGCGAAGTACATGCCCATTATTGCAGAATTATGGGTGATTAGGAACAATTTTCTCTTATAAAAATAAATATGTAAATGTCCTATTACACCCAACGCCATCTAGTATCGAACTAGGTACCCAGAGGAAATCTTTACCACGCGAGCAGAGCTGGGGACATGAGCTATATCATATAGACATTACCTAAAGTCCATGGCGAAGATTTTGTTGTTGTATTGAGACAAAACATCGGATTGCTGTCATACCAGTAATTGATGCGGGCGACCTTGTGCGGCGAAAGGTTAACGGGGCACCCGCGCATATCCTTGTCAACTTGATCGGCCATTTTAATCATATCTACATATAATGTGGACATTTTCGAGTCTATACTTACGCAAAGAACTCTTATTTTAAGAAAGTGAAAACGGTATTGGAAACCATCAACCTGTATAGTAATTAGAAATAAAAGAAAACTGCGCACGAGTTTCGCAAGTGAAACTTATCTGGTTATAGAGACTTAGCAAAAACTCCCTGAGATATACCTACGAGTACTTACCTACAACTACGTGAGACTGATACTTTCTTCGTATTACAAAGTAAATTGATATTGTAACGTTTTCTGTTTTCTCCTGGGTCTTCGTCAGAAAAAGCAGATTTGCTTTTGCAATGACTTAAAATAAACATCTCTATACCTAATCTAATAGATCTCTCTCTAAGGATTTGGATGTCTATTCGTCTATACACACAGTGTTTGTGCTTTATAAGATCCCGCATACGCAAATTGCTCGCAAAGTGTGGGTTTGTAAAGAACAAAAAAACGTTGAAAATTGGGCGTATGAATCGCTTTCTTCATTCGCTGACTTTGTGCCTATGTGTATACATTTACTAAATACATACACGCGATTTTTTAAGTACTTTTTTTTTCTTTTAGTTCCGCGGCCTAAGGCCGCGGCCGCTCTAACGTCCGTTGCCGGGCGTCTTGTTACAAGCAGAACGTATTTCCAGTGGTGCCCGGCGGATTTTTTAAGTACTAGGATTAATAAATAGTGTTATAAATTATATACATTAAAACTGTTATATATACTAACTATCTGACTATTATATTGAAGCTAATTATTTCTGTTGCTTTGTTTCAGATAAAAGATGGCGCTATTTTGGTGTACGGTGATGTGCGTGCTAGTCGCGGCACAAGCACAGTCAAACTATGGGTCTCAAGCGAACAACATCGAATATCAGGGCGAAGGGCTGCCAGAGCAAACCGTGCTGGATGGAAAGGTACAGATTTTTAATTAGGTAGGTACTCTTCTTGGCGCTTGGCAATAGACGTAGGCTGCAGCGGCATCGGGTCGCGGAAGTAAAAAAAATAAACTACTTACATCAATTTTAAGAATTTTATAAAAAAATGTGTTTGTTTTTCAATATAATAGTTCCAGTCGGTTCTGTTATCGAAACTCAATCGAATTTTTTTTTTAAACGGTGATAATTTCACGGTGTATTTATAAAAATAATCTATTTAATAATACAGGTAGGTAGGTACATAATATGCAAAGCGGAGGAATGCTTCGAAGCGAGTTTCATCCTATGACAAAAGTGGCATTGATATTTCTTGCCAGATTTTTACCCACAGGCTGTGTTGCTTAGCGAATCTGGCAGTAAATGTATGAAATGTAGAACAGAATCGAATAAACTACCTAGATTTTGTAACTACGAGTAGATATATTCATTACCTAACTATAGGAATATAAAGTCTACGGAAATACTTCTGTCATGGACTGTTATGAATAGGTTTTTGAGTATAGTATCGGAGTTCGATTTTTGCTGAGCGCGTGACAGGTGACTTTTTTGGTTACCTCTGGCGCTCCGCGAAAATCGGGTTCCCAGACACTCACATACCGAACAACGTTTCTTGTCCTGCACCTGGAGCTAGTTAGGAATAACTAGTTCTTCTGTGCGGGACTATCAACTAATCAAGCATTACCTTGACATTGGCGAAATCATCGATGAACATCGATGGAGCCACGTTTTTGAAAAAAGAAGAAGAAGAGCATTAAAGTCACCAATGTCCTTAAGTCCTTATCAAAAGAGCTAAAACTAATGGATAAGCATTTATTATTACTGCAGCTGTTCGGTAATTTTGAAAGTACCGCACATTAAATATTTGGGTATTGTTGTGGACCAGAATCTGTCTTGGTATTCTCACCTTGAACAAGTTTCTAAAAGAGTTCGTAAACTAAGCTGGATGTTCAGGACGCTCAGATATGTGATTCCCAAAAATGCCGAGAGTAATTCAGGAGGTGCCTCTAGAAACCTTCTAAACGTAATATATGTCGCGTTGGTGCAGTCTGTACTGACATACTGCATCCCTATCTGGGGTGGTGCAGCTAAAACCAAATTTATAGGGGTGGAGCGATCACAACGGGCTCTAATAAAGTGCATGTATTTCAAAACAATTAGATACGCAACTGACGACTTGTATCGTGTTAGTAACTTACTCTCGGTTAGGAAACTATACATCATACAATTGATCCTAAAAAAACACAAGTCTCTTTCTTATGACACTAAAATTAAATCTAAAAGGAGGAAAGACATTATAGTTAACATTCCTCCAACTAAAACGATGTTTGCCTGTAAGCAATACAGCAAACGATCTGCACAGCTTTATAATAAAATCAATAAAGAAATTTACATATATTCTAAAAACTATTACGACTGTAGAATAATGCTAACTAATTATGTAAAATCACTTACGTATCAAGATACCGAGATGCTTTTACAACATATTCGTTAAGATCACAATCACACATAATACTAACACACACACACACACACACACACACACACCCACACACACACACGCCCGCACACACACACACACACACACACACACACACACACACACACACACACACACACACACACACACACACACACACACACACACACACACACACGCACACACACACACACACACATGTGCGACGTGTCTTGACGCATGAACAGATGTCATGTACAATAAATAAATATTAAGTAATATTGTATTGTAAAATTAGATAGAAAACCAACACACTTGTATTGGTTTATAATTATAAGAAACACCTTCCTGCATTATTGCAAAAAATTGTACGTTTTGTTTTGGAAGAGCGGAGTCTCCTAATACAGGCATTACTTGCTTAAAAGGAGGCTTCAATCACTAAAAAATTGTAACATCGAACTCTTTAATGCAAATAAAATTTATTATTATTTATACAATTATTATTATTATTAAAATTTTAATAAAAATGTAAATTTCAGGTAGCTGTTACCAAAATTTTAATCAACAACGTCTAAAAATAATAAATACTTTATAATAGAAAAAAACGTTTCCGCCTCCGTTCAAGTTCATGAATTTCATGGTCATCTTTGAATTTGTCTACCACTAACATTAAATCGACTTAATCATCGTGTAATATGCATTATTTTAATTATATAGGTACCTAACAATTACCTATTATTAAATATAATAAATGTTAAATATGAATCGCAAAAACCGGCCAAGTGCGAGTCGAATTCGCGCAGAAAGGGTTCAGTACCAAAACGACAAAATGTTGTTACAAAGAGAAGAAAGAAAGAGAAGTAAGAAATTGACAAAATTTCAACTTTCTAACTATCACGGTTCACGAGATACGTAGCCTGGTGACAGACGGATGGACGGACGGCCGACTCTTAATTATAGGGTTCCCGTTTTACCCTTTGAGTACGGAACCCTAAAAAGATAGTTTTTTACTGAATTCAAACCATTAAAAGTGAACTACTTTCCAGGAAGAACGTTCAACGCTAATTCACCAAGACTCACGAGCTCCTATGAAAAATAAAGTATACGTACATATAATCACACCTATGTTCCCGAGGGGGTAGATAGAGAGAACTAGGTCAGTTGAATGCTTAACGGGAATACACGTAACTCGTAATTGCCATACCTAGAATATTTGTTTTAAAAACACGTCAAAAATTGACACAACAACCGACTTCAAATTGCGGAACCAAATAATTGTCGGAATGAGACCGAATTGAAATGGGATTATTTGGGAAGTAGTAGGTTTCTATTAAAAAAATAGTCGGTTGAAAACCGGCTTTAAGCTTGAAACACACTGGTCCTTCACATATGGACGTATGCCACCCGACATGGGAAACAGCGACACACTGGTCCTACGTCTTACGACGTCTGACGTTTACGTCATCTACGCGCTATGACACTTTAAATGTGTGTGACTCGTACGCGTGGGATAGCATGGGAACACGCGAGTCTGGCGCAGTGACGCGTAAGACAGCGTGGTGAATGACCAGTGTGTTTCTTACCATACACATTGTATAGGCCAGATCCTGTTCAGACGTCATAATAGGTGTTATACGTCTCATATTCGCGAGTTTGGCCGTACCTTTATACTTGTATTGATTTCACATAACGAGTAATGAAATATTGAACCGTGTAAGTTGTTATAGGTTCCTGAACATAGATGTAAATGGAGTTGCCAGACTCACAAGCGAGGTATTGTGATGCTGAGAACCGATACGATACTTATTACAGCCATTGTGGATTGAGAATTTATTATAGGAGCGTCTCCATTGCAGTATACGTTACGTCTAAATTAAGTGATTTTGAGTTATTGACACTGTAATACGAAATAAATTTTGGAGAAAACGCTTGCAATAGTGTTGAAATATAATACGCTTGATAAAAGAACATTTCAAGGAATCAAAGGAATCACCGATGTTCTAAATGGAGTGGACGTCTTCCTAAAATGAAAGATCGTCTTCCATTTCGATGGACGTTGCTCGTCCAATTGTGAAATTCTAAATGTATTAAAATACATGCGTCCATTATATCATTTAATATTAAACTCATTTAAGTCCCGCAATTGAGAGGTTGATCGGATTAAATAAAACTGCGGGAGTTTGGCCTGAACGGATTGGAGCACCATACACGATACAATCTCATACGATCATTCCCGTTTTAGTAAACATACCTCCAGACCACATTACACACACACGATACGAATTTGCATCTGGTCAGGTAGACCTGAAAGTAAATCTCTTTATATATGATGGGCTTTAAATAATTTAATGAGTTTAGAACGCAGAAGTCTTAAACATCCATACGTCCAGTCCAATTGAAAATCCCCCCCGTTTTTGACGTCGTCCAATGGAAACAGGCATTCATAGAAACTGCCCTAAGGCAATAATTAGCAGTGCAGATTTATAACCAAGTCGAGCATGAAATGTATTAAATATTGAAACGTTTGGTTATCCTATTTCTTATTTTAACTAAAAAGCCAACCTCGCGTACTAGTGATGATCCACGAGCCTACAAATAGGTGTTTATTAAGCGTCTGCCTACCACTTTGGAGGAACAGACCTGAGTTATACCCAGTAATACCTAATGAATTTATTATGTCTAGTGTCTGTCAGTGATTACAAATTACCAGCTTTTCACTGAATGCGTAGTCAAGTATTATTAAGGTAGGTACTATAGTTTCGCAATACAAATCTCAATGTACACTTTGGCCAAACATGTTTGTTAAGTTGTAGTAACGAACACTTAATAACACCAATGATACATCGATTAAGTAACGTTTAACGCTTCCCGTGTTTGAGACTGACTATTTTAATTTGCAACAATGTTTCGAGACGTGTAAAAGACGTATAAAATTACAGTGTAAATACTTATTACATCCTATAAGCACGTCGTAAAACTAAACGACATAATTGTAAGACAGAGAGATAGATAGAGGCATTTATTGCGCCTATGTGGGTGCCCCCTTGCTGGTACCGCGATTGCTCCACGCATCTTCCTTTTGAGCTGCCATCGTAACCGTGTTTTGTAACGAGTTTACCTTAGAAGACATTGTCATCTTACCTCGTAACCAAGTTACAATCGAAGATGTTTAGGTCTGTCCACGGAATTTCCTTACTGGTAACGGTTACCTAAGAAAAAATTGTCATTCATACGGTTTCACAATATTCATCAGACAGTGTATTTATTTGTCTATTACATGATTACGTACTTATGAATTTAGTTTAAAAATGTATTTCTTGCCCTTCTAATTTTAAGCTCGTAGTTAAACTTATAACTCATAGTGTAACTTATCAAACGTTGGTTTCAGGTCACGAAGTTGGACGACTTAAGTCCAGTTATATTCTTGAACAGAACAAAGGCAGCCCTCAACTGCGCCGCTGGCTCCATGCAGGTTGGTTTTTTCTACGCGTATTCTAAAAAAGTTTTAAAATTAAGAAAAACAGCTACCAACAACTCTGGTTGTTGTTTTTTTTTTACGCTAAGGTTAGGGATGTACCAAGTTCACGATCAGCATTGTTAAAAGAACTCGTTAAGTTAAAAATTCAAGTAATAGAATGGAGTTCACATCTGTCGTGTATTTTGGCTCCTGATTTTCTACTTGCGTCTCTTACGAACAAAAGTTCGACGCCTTAACCACGAAGCTACCCATATTCAACCGTTTAAATCGTACAGTAACTTCTAACCACAAACTAAAGTCATACATACACCGAGATCTGCGTTTGCCAGTCGCATGTCAATAAACGCAAATGTGTAACGGGCCTACGCAACTTAACAGTAATTTACATTAAGGCGTCTTCTCACGAGCAGTTTTTCTTTAGTTGCTGACGCAAGCTGAGGTGAGTTTGCATCAAAATAGAAGTTTTCCTCACGTAAATGGTGAGCAAGGCTCCAAAATCTCAGTCAAGGATTTTTGTCCATATGTCAGCGGCTTTTTAACATCTAATATAAAATTTCTTCATGGATAGTGATCATGTGTAGCAGTCCTAAAAGTTCTGCCATATCACAATACACGTTTTGCTTTATTATAAAGCTTGTAAGCAACACTTTTGTGTGATTTGTTTCATGTCGTTGACATGTGAAATTCCTTATAGACTTGTATAGAATAGGAATTACGTAATCATCTTCATCATAAGCGTCCGATACGTGGCGTTGGTTTTACGTGTCTATGAAGCTAGCTCGTTCGCCGGCCGTTACACTATATAAGTGAACTCACTCCTTATACAAGTCCTTTTAGCGTAGATTCAAAATATTTGCTGCTTCGGTGGCAATGGCGTGGTCGGTCGGCTTTCGACTCGGGTTCGATTCCCGGGTCGACTCAAATATTTGTGTGATCCACAAATGTTTGCTTTAAACGGTAACTTAGTTTGGGATAGATGACGTTGTGTGAGAATGTCCAAAAATATTTATAATTTATTTATTCAAATAAATTTCAATTCCTCTGTGCTTCTCATAACTTCTGTTACGTTAGGCCAAAGTTACTGAAAAAATGTGGGGTTCAGTATATGTATAATACCTCTGTCTACATCTCCCTGAAAATTGGCGTGATTATAGTTAAATACGTTGTCTTCAAACATATAAATTCTCTGTATAGAAGTAAAATATAATAAAGTACTCTTTCTATTTCAGATGGAAATGAAATTCAATGAGAAATTCTATGGCATAGCGTATGCGGACTTCGATAGAAACTCGGCATGTCAGATGCGGGGGAAGGGGGCATTGTCATATAAATTGGAGTTACCGCTGAAAGGATGTGGTACTAGACAGGTTTGTATTATGTATTTACTTTGTTGTATTATTTACTTTGTTCATTTTTAACATTTTCATCATTCGCGAGCTTTCATAAGGAAGGGTATGTACGTCAAACTATTACGAGGTTAGATAGCAAGAAATATAGGATAGAAAGAAAGAACTTATTACTCCACTATAAACATGATAAAAAAATTGAGTAGTTACCAAATAAACACTAAAATGAAATCTTAAACAACAGTGAAGTGGAATAAACGGCCGTCTCTCAGCGTAATGCTGTCTGCTTAGTGCAAGGCAGACAGCACTGACTTTCAGAGACAGCCGGGTGGTGTTATTATAAACAGGGATTGAATGTCACGTGAACAAATAGGTACAATACGTTATACACGAGTAAAAGAAAAAGAGAAATAGCAACAAAATGGTGTAATACTTGATAGAACAGTCCTATGATGACTTTATGTTGGTCTTGTGCTCGAACTAGAAGAAGTGTACCCTTAATAGAGATCTTAAGAGGCTCACAAGTTTCCACCAAGCTCTAAGACATCGACACTATACTCTTAATAACCTTAAGCCGTTTGAAATATTTTTATTTATATTCCTGGTCTTACAATTTTATTCATAGCTTAACTTATCTTCCTATCCAGGACCCTCTCCGTGTTTTCACCAATAACATAGTGGTGAGGTTCCACCCCGGTCTCGAGATGGACGGCGATGAGGTAATCACCATCGTATGTCGATACCCGCCTCCCATCGTGCCGAAACCAGTGTTTAATCCACTTATATTAACGTAAGTATTCATCATTATTTTTTATTATCTTTCTTCCTCTTTTCATTTTGGTGGCATTAAACTCTAAGCGATTACATTCCGATCAAGAGCGAGGCTCTGGCAAATATACAATCTGGTTAACGCTCTCTTGTCAATAGATCCACCACCATTGGAAAGGCCGTGAAGTGGGAGGAACTATATTATGCCTCTACCTACCCAGCGGACAAAGTCCTGATTATAATGATGATTATATTATTATATTCTAATGATTAACAATAATTACACAATTACAGAATTACGATATACATAAATATACTTAAAATGTTTACATTACAAAATATTGTTTAAAAAATCGTCCGCGTCATTGCCAACTGGGAAGGTTCCCAGAATGCTGGCTGTGTTGCCACGTTGGATGGCGATGCTTATTCTTTGGGCCAGAAAATAGCCAGTCGTCTGGTCCTGAGAAGCATCAATTAAGCGTTTAGCAATGTCTGCGAGTATAAAGGCGGCGAGCACTCGGACCCCAAGACCCCAGTGTTTTCAAACCCCAAATGGCTCAAATATGTAATCACCTGCTAGGTTAGCATATTTACGCGTTTGAGGCCTTCTAATGATTGTTTCTTCTATTTATTTCAACTTTGTGCACAGCTTGTGCACAGCACACTGTGCAATCACAGTCGAACCAACTGATTCATGACCCACCATAAGCTGAAACTTTTTTGGCAATCCAACTAAAATGCAAATCTAGCATTATCTACCAATCAACCCTATAGTGAGGAGAAGAGATTAGACTTAGAGAAATTGGTATGAACTGAAGATGAAACCATATATTTGTTACAGTCCAGAAGTCGGACCACTCCCAGCAAAGGCTCCACTCGCCGGTACCCACATCCTCATGATTATCTGCGCGATTCTGTTCCTCACGATGCTGCTCCTGGGTCTCGGGGTCTCGTACCTCTGCCTCAGGAGGCGAGCACTGCCAGCGCCGAGACGGTTTATTGATGATTCTTCAGCTTCTATTGTCAGCAGGGAAAGCATTCAAGGTAACTATTTTTAAGTAATAAGAACCAATAAAGAGGCATTTGTATGCATCCTAATATCTATCTGATGTCAGCCGTTCAATCCACGTGAAATAGCTTGTGTGATGAATATTTTCTTTCCATTCATTTGACGAAACAAAAAACTCCGAGTTGAGAATTATCTATCTGTAAAAATAGCTTGGTACATACAGATTAAAAAACTAGTTTCGTGTTTTATCAATCTTTTTTTCATTGTGAGCTTTTTTGATTGACGTAAAAAAAAGATCCAAATATAAACAATATTTGGTTATAAGTTCTCGTTCGACCATATGTGCGACCACTGGTTTCTACTGGTTTTTTATAGTACAGATACTGAATTATCCTTTTTATAATTACAGAAGTAAAAATTCCTCGAGCACACCCAGTCTATCCAGTAGCAGCAGAAGCAGCCAGCGTTGCGTCATCAATACCTTCTGACTATCCATCGGAAACTCCCAGTGAAGCTGAGGCTACGCACACAAACCAAGCATTCATGATGGATGAATCTTACCATAGTGAAGGTTTGGAGAATCATTTCTTCTCGAAGTAACACCACAGAATACCGCTATACAATCGATCATGATGGCCGATATTCCCATATAATGGGCAATAATTGCTGCCATCATCGTCGTAATACTGTTATAGGCCCTTGTAGACGATTATGCCATCCACACATTTGTGATCGTGTGGCCAATCATGACTGATTGTATAGATGACGCTTAAGTATACTAACCCTAAAAGCTTGCCAACAAGTATATAATCCAATGACTAGTTTGTCAACCGATAGGGCAACTGATCGCCTACCTAACTTGTCCACAATGCAAGGCATACATTTGATTGTCATACCTCATTGCCGATCATTATGAGATCAGTTTACCATCCATTTACCATTAATAATATCAACCTTTCATCGTTACCAGGCTACGGTGAAACGCGTGAGACGATAACCTCAAACGCTCGACTCGTGTCGGGCGCTGCGCCAGCGTTTGACGTGAGAGTGCGCGTACAGAGACCTCCAGTAATTCCCTCTCCTCCTTCCAGTGTTACCGTCACTGAAGTTGATGGAGGTAGTATGAGGTCAGTAGTATTTTTAAGTACGTGTGACATTCAATACATTTTTTAAAAGGGTCCATGTCATTATGCCTTTTTGCCTAGATAGTTCTGGATTTTAGGGTAAAACGAGATCTTATTAATAAGGCTCTGCTGTCCGTCCATCTCTCCGTCTGTCACCAGGCTATCTCATGAACCCTAATAGTTAGAGAGTCGAAATTTTCACAGATGTATGTCTGTGGTATTATTTTATTTATTTACCATTCAAAAAAACAATTAACAGTCATGATATGTTTTGATTATATTTCAAAAACCACTGAGGTTTGTACTAAATGCAACAGATGGATTATGCAAAAAGTTGCAAGTTACAAAAAATAATATTTAGACATTACCTTTTGTACAAAGCTAAAATCAAATTTCTGTTCCAAAAGACATACCCTCATCTCGGAGCAGCATGAACGACAAGAGTCGGTCCGAACAGTCTCCCCTGTGGCACTCCCGTTACCTGCGAGAGCCTCCCACCTGCCACCGCCGGAGAGGCCTCCCAGACCTCCCGCGGTCTACTCACAAGTGCAACGAGAGAAACAGGTACGTGAAGGTAAAGGGTAGAAGGGTTATGCACTATAATTATTAAATTACACTGATAGGTTTAATACGATAAAACATTTAGTCAACATTCGAAATGAAGAAATGATTTTTTTTTAAAGTAAATAATAGTAAGAGACTTTTATGAACAAATGAAATATTTTTACGCTTACCATCAACAGATGCAAAAGGAAGTGTTACTTGCTAGAAAACTTCCTAAAAGACCGAATGCAATTAGTCTACTGCGCTCAATGTCTCGAATCGTGAAAAATATCTTGACAAGATCTTGACTTATTAAGAAAGAAATTATAAATAGATCACAAAAACTGATGTCATCGGCAGGACTCGAACCCACGGCCTTTCCTTAACAGGGGAAATGCTCTGACCACTGAGCTACGATGATATCATATTCATAATTTCTAGATCGCGCTATTAAGGTTAGCGTTAGAGCCTGCCGTTTTGCCGACAAGATTTTGACAAAATTTCATTGCCCGAACAAATTTTCGCAACCTTTTTTTATACCATTGCAATATTTCGAATGATTTTAGTAAGCATATTTTTATATGGTAAAATTTTTACTTGGCAAAATATTACCAAGTATAATGTCATTATGGCATTTGGTCTTTAATTAAATGATTTATTACAGCAAACAATCTTCAGACAATAAAACGTTTATTGTATGAAGATTGTTTGCTGTGTAGTAGTGAAATGATTTGTTAAGGACAAAAAATATTAATTATAATTGGTTTTTAGTAGGTTACCCGGAACTCAACTATTTAGATTAGGTTAATTTCTTCTTTAAACAAAATGGGTAGGTTAGGTTAGCTTAAAACTGTGACCTCCTACGCACGACCTACGCACGATCCTCCTACCTCCTACCCAAAGAAGCACTATCCGAAGGAGCCTTTCCTACAAAGCAGCGCTGGCTCCAGGGGACGGACGCATAATAATCACGTAGACCGTCCCAATCCGCTGACGAGTAGTGCCATAGTCGTCGTGACGTTTGTACAGGACGTGCAGGAGGTGACACCTTCATGCCAGCGTGAACAACACAGTGGTCGGAACTACCCAGTGGGGCTCCTACCGAAACACTGCATTGGGCTGGGCGACTCGTCAGCAGTAGATCCAGCAGAGCGGGCGCGTGATCTGACCTGTCTGGTATCCGGGTGATCCCGCATACCATCTGGGTCAGACCGTGGGAGAGAGCGAACGCATGGGCGGCTCTACCCGCATGATCAGTCTTGAGGGACCCCAACCATTCAATGTGATGGCCATTGAAGTCCCCCAGAAATACTAAGTCAGCGTTCGGGAACCGCACCTGCGCTTCATCAGCCGTCTCGCTGAGGTACTGGAAGAGCTTTGTTGTCTCAGAATCCCCTGTGTGGGATTGGTAGACGCACACGTAGATCTGGCTCATAGAGCCATGGTCTACGTGCAGCCAAAGGACGGAATTGGAGGGGTTCTCTAGGCAGCGCAACCGGCGGCAGCAAACATCCGTCCTAACAAACACGCACACCCCGGCTTTGTCTCGAAATTGTTCCTCGATGACATAGCCGGGGTAACACAGGTAAGACGTGTCGTCAGGGCGGCGTATTTGTGTCTCCGTGAGGAACATCACAGCGGGCCGTGCCGTCTCAAGGTGATGGTGGACGGCATCGAGGTTCGCATGGAGTCCACGAACGTTGGTGAACTCCACCTCGAAAAGTGAAGTTGTGGGGTTTCCTAGGGCCGCTGTGTAACGTTTATTTTTTCTTTGTTGCACTGCCATTGTAGATTTTGAAGAAGAAGAAGCGTGAAGACAGGGCGACATTTGGTGCAGCAGTAAGTGACAATGCGCAGGGGCTAGCTTTGTCTTAGAACCGTGTGGTTAGGTCGGAGCCGACTCGCCGGACGGAAGGGCTCCCAAACCCCCCTGATGCAAGGCCGCCGCTACCCCACACCGGTTACCACCCGGAGCGGCGATCCCACATCAGGATTATGCGCAACATGTGGGGCAGCCTCCTGGGGTGGTTAATCCCAGGCGGGCCCCATGACTGTGTTGCGGGCGGCCGCGATAACGCCGTTGCTAAGGGTCTCCCTGGCCGGCGAATCGACCCACACCACCCACACTAGACTCCGTTTCGCCCCCACTGGTCCCATGCCTGCTGCACCATACATCGCCCCGGGCCCGGCGGTGCAGCTGCTGAACCCCTAACGCAACCCAGCCTGGGCTGGGTTACTTGGGGGGCTTTAGCACAGCTGCACGGTGGTACCCCCCCGGACCAACACTGTTGTACCACCTGGTACCCACGTAGGGGCCGAAGCCACTCCATAGGTACCGTAAATTAACGAGCCTCGTCCGTTTATCAGCAGGTGCGCCACTAGTAGGTGAGGTCGCTGGGGGGCCCTAAAGATGTTGGTAGAGCCCCTTAGCACCCAAAAGCGATTGCTGGCGAGATCAGTTTAGGGATGGATTATTACATGCCTTTCACTGATGTCGCCAGTATCCGCAGAGCCCGTCCCTGGTTCGGGCGAGATTGTGCCAAAGCTGTTCGACAAAAACAGTCGGCATATCGCGCCTGGATCAGGGCCCGGGCTGTGCGCGACCCAAACGTGGGCCACCTTAAAGCAGCGTACAACCGGGCCACAAAATCGAGTAAGAGGGCTTTTAAGAGAGCGGATGCCCAGCGCGTCGCGCGGCTTGGTCAGGAGCTCACTTCCCATCCCACGGGCAGCCGTGGATTCTGGCAACTGGCCAAAGCCGTGCAATCTAACTTTTGTCAGCCCTCGCTGCCACCGCTGCGTTACCCAGATGGAACACTGGCTCACAAAGCCCAAGAGAAAGCGGATATGCTCGCAGACCTCTTTGCGGCTAATTCCCGGGTCGACGACCGTGGCCTGCAGCCCCCCGCCATCGCCAACTGTGGCCACACAATGCCTGATATTGTCATCAGGCAATGTGATGTACGGGCAGTGCTGCGGTCACTCGACACGCGAAAAGCCAGTGGCCCTGACGGCATTCCGGCGGTGGTGCTACGAAAATGTGCAGCTGAGTTGTCTCCAGTATTAACGCGTCTGTACCGCCTGTCATACTCTTCAGGGCTCGTGCCGGAGGTCTGGAAGGAGGCGAACGTACAACCGAAGAAAGGGGATCGATCCGATCCAGGCAACTATCGACCCATAGCTGTCACCTCAGTCATTTGCAAGGTGCTTGAGCTCCTTATAAATAAGCAGCTCATGCAATACCTAGAGGATCACTCGCTAATCAGTGATCGACAATACGGCTTCAGGCCAAAACGATCAACGGGTGATCTTCTGGCATTCGTAACGCATGTCTGGGGTGGGGCTATGGAAAGGCACGGCGAGTCCTTGGCTATTAGCCTGGACATCGCCAAAGCCTTCGATAGGGTCTGGCATGCTTCGCTCCTTTCCAAGCTTCCGGCATATGGTCTACCTCCTCAACTGTGCAGCTGGATTGCCAGCTTTTTAAACGAGCGCCGAGTGCGGGTCCTCTGCGATGGCCAGGCTTCTCGCTTTTTGCGAGTGAATGCCGG
Source organism: Nudaria mundana (assembly GCA_963556515.1). Lineage (NCBI taxonomy): Eukaryota > Metazoa > Arthropoda > Insecta > Lepidoptera > Erebidae > Nudaria > Nudaria mundana. The sequence goes on along the minus strand of OY748289.1, from coordinate 22,628,919 downwards.
GGTACCGCAGGGGTCCGTACTATCACCAACTCTCTTTCTTCTGCATATCAATGATATGCTATCCCTCGGGAACATTCATTGCTATGCAGATGACAGCACGCTGCACGGGAGTTACTCGGTTCGTCCGACGGCGGGGCGATCTGAGATTAAGGAAGGGGAGACGACGACTCGTGGCTGATCTCGACCGTAACCTCGATAGTATCTCTCAATGGGGTACCGAGAACCTGGTCGAGTTCAATGCCCGCAAAACACAGGCGTGTGCATTTACTGCGAAGAAATCCCCTTTCCTTCCCCTACCCTCTCTTCAGAATGCATTATTACCAATGAAGGACAACCTTGATATCCTTGGCATAGACGTTCGTCGAGAGCTCAATAATAAAAACTACATCGAAAGATGTATAGGGCTAGCTTCGCGGAAACTAGGAATACTGAATAAGGTAAAGAGATTCTTTACACCGGACCAGAGGTGTCTGCTGTACAAGACGCAGATTAGACCCTGCGTCGAATACTTCTCTCACCTCTGGGACGGCTCCGCGAAGTATCTGCTGGACGCTCTCGACGCTATGCAGCGACGGGCTATCCGTATTATAGATTGTCCGGAGGTAACGGGAAGCCTTGAGCCGCTAATTCAGCGCCGAACAATAGCTTCCTTGGCCGCATTCTACCGTATTTACCACGGCGAGTGTTCTGAAGAGCTCTTCAATCTGATCCCACCCTCTTCCTTCCGATCCCTAACGACTCGTGCCGGGCAGAGATGCCACTCCCACACAGTGGATAGCATGTTCGCGAGAACCGAACGTCTTAAACGTTCGTTTCTCTGCCGAACGATAGTGGCCTGGAACGCCCTGCCTGTGCACGTGTTTCCTCCCACATATAAACCTGGGTTCTTTAAGCGGAGCGTGAAGAGGCACATCAGCAGGTCGTCAAGTTTTTTTGTGAACAGATTTTTTGCTAAGTAATAATTTGCCAAATGAAATTATGCGAAAAAATTTTTGGGAAGTGAACATTGTCAAATTCCTTTCGGTCAAACAAGGGAGACCCGTTAGATCAACCTACCGAAGTTCTGCCGAACTAACGGCACCAGTGTATCGTGTTACAACGATATTTAAACACTGAATTTTTTTTTTAGATGTATACTTACCAAATCAATATATTTTTGTATAAGTATAAGTAATATATTATATATAAGTAATATATAATTTTTATTTGTATAAGTAATATATTTTTATATAATCAATATAAGTTTGCTTAAACTATTCTTAAAATATTAAGAAAGAAATTATAAATAGCACGATCTAGAAGTTATATTCTGATATATGATATGAAGCAAAAATTCGATGTTGTCGGTATTGGTCATCGTAGCTTAGTGGTCAGAGCATTTCCCCTGTCAGAGAAATGCCTTGGGTTCGAGTCTTGCCGATGACATCACTTTTGTGACCTATTTATAATTTCTTTCTTAATATTTTAAGAATAGTTTAAGCAAACTCATTGCTTTAAAATACAAAAATATAAAGATCTCGACTATAATGAAAGATTATTACAAAAAAAAATTACTGCCAGTAAGACATCGAATCAGTAATTCAAATTTTAGAAGTACAAACAATTTTTTTAGAATATTCAAAAAATAAATTCGTAAATATTATATTTATGCATGCAGTATTTTGACATAAAATGCATGAATCATGAAAAAAGATAATAATATGTTTGCACAATACAACGACTTCATCCAAGCACTTACATTTCTCACTCTCATCGTCCTACTCTATAGAGATAATTTCACTTTTACGAAGTCCATTTGACCCTCGATTCTACGCTTAGTTGAGATGCTGATGTTAGTTGAAAATCTAGGGCGCACCAAAAAGCACCATCGACTCCGGTGGCATCCCGATAGAGATAATAATGAGTGTTCCTCAAGTAACGTTCCTACAATAGACATCTAATAAAAAATACACGTCGAAAGTGACACAACAACCGACCTTAAATGACCGAAATGAGACCAAATAATTGTCGGAATGGGACCAAATTGAAATGGGACCACTTCCAAAGTCGGTACCCCTAGTCCGGAGATATTAGGTAACAAACATTAAAAAAAAGCATACAGTAGAATTGCGACTCTTTCTTTTTTGAAAGTCGACTGAAAATCAAATCAACTTCTTGAAAGAGAAATCTATACATTTAATACGACAATTTGTCTGTCCATCCGTCGCGTTTTTCAATTATAATTAATAATACATACGTTTGCATGAAATATTAAAATATTGTCTTTTTTTTTTTTTTTTTTTTTTTTTTTTTTTTTTTTTTTTAATATTTGATGCGAGACAAAGTTCGCCGTGATAACTAATACTACTTATATCAGAGACTATTAAAGTTATACCTAGATTTTCAATAGGATCTATGTCTATAGATCTATGTAATGATCCATTTCTTAGAAAAAAAAAAATATCACGACAGAAAAAATTTTTCGTCTTTTATTGTTATTTTTGTCTTAGATAAATTTAACAAAATGGCGACACGTATAAAGTGCTTTATATAAAGTTTAGTCAATGTATTGAAAGTATAGTAAACATTCTTTAAATTTTCCTTGGTGCAAAAGAATTTTAAGTTAAAGTTATTTAAATCGACGACACCAACTCCTTAATTATGCTTAACTCGATACTAAGATCACCTATCCATCCTAATGGTCAACCCTTCACCATCACTATGTGACTAACCAGGAGTGGTCGCGGCGGCCGCGGTCCATCGTCTCCCTGAACACCGAGATGACAGACACACACTCCGTCACAGAGGTTACAGATAGCTCACACGCTAAGATGTTCCATATCAAGGTAAGTACAGTACAATAAACAGCAGTTGGATTTTTTCCTATTAAGCTAAGATTAAGAGTCATATGAGGATCGGGATCTGATAAAATCGTGTAGTGTTTTACAGTTTATGCATTGATGAAAACTTTTTAAATCAAGCTATTTTAGATATTAAAATTGCATCCGAACTCATGGTACCTACTTATAAGAAGATACTAAACGTATTGTAAAGGGTAAATATAATTTCGTACAGAAAGCACCTCCACCACCTCCTATGATCAGCGAGCGTCTGCAAACAGAGGAGCAACAGCTGTTGACGGAGAGCCTCGAACCTATACCTGAAACACCTATCATGCCTGCCAGGTTAGATCTTAGCTCTAGAGTTTTTGTAATAGCACAAATTTTAAATTAAAGTGATATAGAAACAAAAGTAAAAAAATATGTCCGTCAATAATAGTGGTGATAGACATTATTAAAATTGCTCGCCGTTTTATGGGTAGCGAACTCTATTATTATAGAGTATTGTGATATTTCAGGAAACCGGAGATAACATCCCATGTCGTTGATGACGTATTCCTGCGCGTAATCACACAGAAGAAGATTATCGAAGACGTTGAACGGCATAAGCGACTAGTTACCGAGTACAAACAGGTAAACATTAACCATTTCAAGTATAATATTATTAAAACACCTTGGGGTTTTAATCAACACAGCGATGTCCTTTGGAATACAAAATGCTCCCGCGATGTGTCAAAGGGTAGTTGTGTGTTGGGCTTCCTTAATGTCTTGAAAGCACATTATACCATACAGAGGCAGTTTCCTAGAGCGATCCTAAGTATTTATTAATGATCTGCAATCTTTAAGAAAATATTGAAGGATCTTGTAAGCTAATCAAACACACATACTTAAGTTACCAACACCTCACTGCTACCGAAGTTAATCTTACATGTTAACATTACTGTATTTTGTTAAAAGGTTCCCGCACCACCGCCACAGTTTGATGTCACCATCAGGAACCACACAGTACCAGAAGCGCAGTGGGAGAACTTCTCTGATATCAGCAGCGCATCAGGAATGACACTGACGCCTAAGATGGAGAGAGTGCCTATGTCTTTGCCGCCACAGAAATATATTGGTAAATATATCTGTCTGTTTAGTATTATTTACCGCCACTACCACGATAGATAGTTATTTGATTTTGGTAAAAAAATAAGTAATCGAATAGTATCTTACCCCTTCTTACTTAACCATCAGGAAAAGGCGGTCCAGACCTATTCTCTCCCGAGCTGATCAAGCAGACTGGCCAGTCATACCATGCGAGCTCTGACCTGCCACTTCTCCCGGAGTTACCTCCAGCCCGTAACCCGTTGTTCCGGGATGAAGATGACGAGGATGTTCCCGAGCCGAACCCTGCTCCACCAGTTCCCAGTAACTGGAGCGTACTTACGCGGGTTTTAAGAACCGAAGCACAGGATGAGGTAAGAGTTGGTATAACAGTCCTTGTTATGAATACCGACGGTTACTCGTTCCCAATCCTCACAGAAACCAATTGCTGCCAAAAAATTAGAGTACCTTTGATCAAAATTGGTTGAGCCCGTTTTCATGATGCCTTAACACCCAGGTAGACTAAATCTATTACCGTTTCTTAGGTGCTAATGGAAACCGAGCGTTCGTACCGCTTAACCAGGGAGGAGCGACTACGCTGGCGAGAGCTTATCACCCACGAGAGCTCGCTCCGAAAGGAACTGTCCAGGGCTTCCTCCAGAGACGAGTTTTCTAGGGTCGCACACGATCATCGATTTGCACCATTGTATCCGCCGCATAAATGGGAAGTTATTATTCGGATACTAGCACCACCTGCTGATAAACCCAAGGTAAGACTCCGGCTTACTGTTAACTTAAAAGTTTCGTGTCAAAGTTCATAGATACATGCCTCGGGTGACATAGATAATTAGTAATCGTGTCTATGAAGGGGAAGCGAGAAGGAAAAAATTAGATAAAAACAAAAGGGAAGACCTGCGAAGTTCGAACAAACGCTACTAACTCAATTTATTGAGACGGTGTTTTTAACTCTGTCGTGTCAGTATATTTTCGGAATGTCTGAAAGTCATTCTCTTGTGTTTAGGTTTTCCTAAACGAATGACCTATCGATTAAAAGTAAATTTTGCCCAACGCTTACGGGATATTGGAAAAAATACCTTTGAATTTAATAAAAATCAACTTATCTTATACAGAACCGTTACCGCAAGAAGTCGGAGTGGGACTCACGTTCCCGTCGCAGCTCGTTGCCCACACTGTACGAGTACGACAGCGACGCCACCTCGCGCGACCCGCAGCGCTCGCGCCGCTCTTCCTACCGCAGTGACCACGTCGATATGAGGTACGTATGCTTCATAATGACAACGTGGTGCAAGGTTGTCCATTACCTGCTAGCCTGCTGCCATTGCTAGCAAATAATATTAATTTTTGGACGAGTTTACATTGTAACCAAAGTAATATACCTACAGATTTGTTAGGTACTTGTAGTAATAATTTAGTATGTATAACAAATGATTTAAACTGAATATCCAGACAACAGGAATACCAGAGCTAAAGATGGCTCATCAAAATATAGAAGGTCTTTCTGGCAAGGAATTAGTAGTGGAGTTATTCCTAGAGGAATTAAATGTAGATATTTTGTGTTTGACTGAACATTGGCTCAAGGAGAGTGAGATGATGTTCAATATAAACAACTACAATATTGCAAGTTGCTTTAACAGGAAGTCTGCGATTAAAGGTGGCTCCATGGTCTTAATTAAAAATGGTCTCCGCAGCAAAGAGCGGTCTGACATAGTTAGACTTTCTGTTGTGCGATGTGCTGAGGTGGCCTGTGCCGAGCTTGACCAGTATATAGTAGTTTGCGTATACAGTCCACATAACAGTGATTTTAGTGTATTTACCAAGGTCATGGACCAGGTTCTAGGGGTTGCGTCAAATAATAGGAAGAAGTTAATTGTGTGCGGAGACTTCAATGTAAACATCCTAAAACAGTGTAAGAAAAGTACTCAATTTTTAAATTTATTTGGTAGTTACAATATGGAAAATATTTTCTGTGAGCCGACTAGAGTCACAGAAACAGCAGCCAATTGCCTGGATATTTTTTTTACGGATTGTGAGTGCTTAAGCAAGTCTGTAATTAGTAAATTGCCATCAGATCACTGTGGTCAAATAGTATCCTTTCCCAAGAGTAATAATAGTCAGTATAATGAGAAAATTATGTGTAGGCCCATAACCTCTAATAGAATTAAAGAATTCAAAAACTTGTTCGAGAACAAGCTTAATTCTATAGTTTATATAGGTAATAATCCTGAGGTCCATTATAATAGTTTATTTGGTACATTATCTAATGCTTTTTCAGACACATTCAAACAAAAATGCCAAAATCGTAGTGTTAAAACGAAATTTTGTGAATGGGCAACAGTAGACATTTATAAAAGTAGACGAACGCTGTTTGATCTATATGCAGAAAAACGATACAGATTTGATAAAAGTTTCATTGAATATGTTAGGAATTACTCCAAAGTATTCAAAAAAGTATGTAGACAGGCTAAATCCATTCACATCAAAAGGAAAATAATTGAGGCTCCTAACAAAATAAAAGAAACATGGAAAGTTATAAACAAAGAGTCAGGTAAATGTAAAGTGAGGGATACTGTTACTAAAATTAAATTAGAAAACAAGAATATAACCTCTCCGAAAGGTATTGTAAATGCATTTGAAGATTATTTTACCAACATTCCATTTAAAGTAACTTCTTCTGTTAATTCATGTGCCCACAGTGCTGTGGCCCTTCTCGAAAGTAATATTGGTTCTTCATCTAAATTTAACTTCAAACATATAGACCCCAGTGACATCTTGAAAGCATTTAAAAATCTCAAAATTAAAAAGTCTGAAGATCACTGGGGCATATCAGTTAGCTTAATAACTAATGTAATTGATATCATTGCACCTGACTTGGCACTAATTTTTAATGAATGTGTAGATGAAGGTATATTCCCTAACCTAATGAAAAATAGTAGACTAATACCATTATTTAAGAAGGGATCTAAGTCAGAACTTGGTAACTACCGCCCCATTTCTATTTTGCCAGCTCTGAGTAAGGTGTTTGAGAGAGTGATGCTAAATCAAATGCAAGTCCACTTCAAGACCAACAATCTTTTCCACAGCCAACAATTTGGCTTTACTCGCGGAAAATCTACCACCGATGCGGGAGTAACCCTTGTTAGCTTGATTTACGACGCATGGGAGGGATCGCAGGATGCCATTGGGGTATTCTGCGATCTGTCTAAAGCATTTGATTGTGTTGACCATCAAACACTTTTGCTAAAGTTACGTCGGTATGGTTTTGACAAAAAATCCTTAGAACTATTAGGATCTTACCTGACAGATAGGCTGCAGACTGTTCATGTGAACAACGTTAAGTCAAACGGAACTAACGTCAAAATAGGCGTACCTCAGGGATCAATTCTAGGGCCTTTTCTCTTCTTGGTTTATGTTAATGACTTGCCTTGCATGATCGAGGCACAAGCTGGCATAGTATTGTTCGCGGATGATACATCACTTATATTCAAAGTAAATCGGCATAGTACAGATGCGAATAATATTTTAAATGATATTTCAAATTGGTTTTCTACAAACAACCTATTGTTGAATGCAGAAAAGACTAAATGCGTTAAATTTACAATGCCCAATGTCAGACAAGCAAACGTCCATGTCGTGCTGGGTCGCCAAAGGTTAGAATTTGTAAATAACACTACCTTTTTAGGAATAACAATAGATTCTAAATTACAATGGGGTGACCATATCACCATTTTAGCTAATAAGCTTAGCTCTGCTGCATATGCTGTGAGACGGATTAGGCAGTTGACAGATGTAGCTACTGCTAGGCTAGTTTACTTTGGTTACTTCCATAGCTTGATGTCCTATGGAATACTACTTTGGGGACTGTATGTCAGGAAAAATATATCTAGCTATACTAAAGTAAGTGACGTTACAGACAGAAATCTACGTAATAAAAATAAACTACTCCCTCCGTGTTATCGGCTTAGCAAGGTTAGACATTCTTTCAAGGGGGAAGGTATACGCTTTTATAATAAATTGCCTGAATCGGTCCTTTGTATGCCCGTCAATAAATTTAAAAACTTTATAAAGACCACTTTATGTCAAAAAGCATATTATAAGACAGTTGATTACCTTAATGATAAAAGTGTCTGGCTTGAGCATGGTGCAGGCGCGTCCTAAAATGCCGTAATTGTAGCATATTTTGTACTTAGGCGACTATAATAATTTTTTTGTTGTATTATACACTCTTTTTGATTTTGACACGAGACCAATGTACATTCGTCCACATTTAGTCTTAAGAAAATGTGTAAATGAGTCAATTATTTGAAAAGAGTGACCGAGAGTTTTATTGCCAGGTTCTTTCTCTCGATTCTACTTATTGCTTTGCGAATCTGGCAGTACATGTAAATATAGAAGCAATGACATTTTTTATTTTAAGTACTTACTGACGTTTGTAAGAGCCATTTAGTGACCTATACAAATAAATAAATCATTTCATTTCATTTCATTTCATTTCATTAGCATTTTGCTCGGCAACACGAAGAAAATTATTTAATTTATATTTGCAGGTCAATGTCAGAAATGATGGTGGACTACGCACGTGAGCAAGCAGACACACATTCTGAGGTTTCAGGAGGGACGCAGTTGGGACGGTACTACGATGATGATAGTGACTCCGAGCATCCCTTCCATCAGAGCCAGTGAGTATTGTGATCTAGTTTTTAAAAAGAAAACAAGCAACTACAGTAATATACCTTTAGGGTATCCCGTTTTATTGCAATTAACATGCAATAAAAGGATCCAAAAGGCCCAAATCCTTCAAGGGAGTATCCGGGACACCCGGCAATTGACGTTGGGGCGAGAAAAAGGTTCAAACCTCACCTGCAAGTCTTGCCTGCTGTTCAATGACTCTGGCATAATCAATTCGGGTTAGTAACAATATGCTCCCTTCCCAACTTCTGACGAGAAATAAAATCTATCTTTCAGATCTTGGGGCAGACACTCGCTAAACCGGTCAGTGAGTCAGCCGTCCCTGGCGCGTTCTGCTACCGAAGTGATGGAGCAGTGGACAGCTCCTGAGGGTGACGTCACACCTACACCTGGCCGCAGGATTATAGGTATAATCCTGCATAGAATAAATTGACATCAGTCACGAAATACAATTTGAGATTTGAATGGGACAGTCGATAGTTCAAGAACCAGTCATAGTGACTTGTTGTATTATAACATTGCTCTGGCAAATATATACCCAAAACTCTGGAAAAGGGCAATATGCTTGCCACCTGTAACATAAAACCAACTTAGTGATTAAAACTTTGCTCTATTCTATTTTTATCCATCAGCGAGAAAGATGAACTAAATATCTTATGCATTACAACTTGCCAAGTTTAAGTTGGCATGTGGCAAAAATAGAACTAATATAATAATTATAAGTAGCTATTGCTCTAAAATCTTGTTTTTGACGTTTTTCAATGTAATGAAACTTAAAGAACGATTTAAATTCCTTCATGACACACTTTCGAGGTCTTTGAGGTCATCGGAAAATTTAATACTGGAGATGCCTATGCACTCCACGCGTTTCGCTGACAAATCTTTTACTATCCAAGCAGTCCGCCTCTGGAACGCTCTTCCGTTACATGTAAGGCGTGCACAGACACTTCGATCGTTCAAACTTTTGACTAAAGAATATTATCTTTCGATCTGTAGCTAGAACTGTCATTAAAACTGTACTTATTTTATATATTGTATTCATATTTTTGTATTTAAGAATTATAAGTAGGTTACTATGTAATTATTTTATTCATCGGATTTTTCGCAAACCATTCTTTCTCTCATCTTTGTTTTTTTTTTCTCCCCACCTTTGGTTTATCTATTACTTAAGTTATTTATATATTGTACACTACCCACATTATATCGTATATATCTCTCTCCATCCAAAGGTTGCCCGGAAGAGATCGCTTATTAGCGATAAGGCCGCCCTTAGTACATTAGTTTTAAGGCATGTATGTTATATGTTACTATTTACTGCTTGTGTACGATGTACAATAAAGAGTACTTATCTTATCTTAATGTGGCGCCCCCATTGGAACGCCAACTTATACTGGGCAAGGTGTCATTTATAGTCATATAAACTTCACAAGATATTAATTATTTATAAGGTCTTTATTTTTTTCTCTAGGTCCCCAAGGTTTGTCGACGTTCACATCATCAGAAGTGCGAACATTCCAAGCGACAAGAGAGTGGCGAGAATAAAACGACAACAAATGGCGGTGTACTTAACGATTAATATGTAATAGAAAATATACCGTATATTGATTTACATAATGCTCAAATTCACTGCCTTTATTGATGTTGGGAAGATTATATTCCATGGTTTGTATTATCAAGATTGTTTTATAGACGTTGGTATATGTATTTAAGTTCGAAGTCATTTATGTAGTTGCGTTTGAAGGATAAAAAACTATTATATTTTAATAAAAATATAAGAGGTAGGTTAAACGTCCATATTCTGTATTAACTCGTAAGTAAAATTAGTTGTAAAAAACTACGTTTAATAACTTAGAAAACAGTTTGTAGGTAATTTTAACTAACATCGTGCCAAAATGAATTTTAATGCTTTTTAACAATCTTTTACTGCGTTGTCAAAATTACATTTTCGATGTAATATTGTATAATTTTTTGCAATTTTTCTTCATATTTTTTTAAATAAAGTCTACTAATATTAGGTGTATATATATATATTTAAGTTGCAGAATGTTTTAAAGCCTAGCAATTGAGGCAAGATGGATTTTTTTTTAATTTTAAAATATGTCCTTTATTTTTTATATAAATATTCTTGCCTAAATTGCTATGTCAGTTTGGGTTAAAGGGCAAAGGGTATGGAAAAGATGTGCTCAATTAGCGGTTGTAACAATAATATACTGGAGATATCAATAGATAATAATATATATGATATTATGGTAATTAAATATGATAAGAGAATAAATATTATTTGAACCGAATTCTGTCTGAAAAGGAACGAAATGATCAACTCAAATATATGTATTACATATGTAATAATTATATTATTTTTTGATGTTATCCTTTGTGCATGTTTCTGAAGTATCGTACATTGTTCGAATTGTTCTGTTGTTGAAAAGAGGTTGATAAATAAATGGAAGTCCTAATTTTTTACTATTCAGATATTTATGACATGTCTCAGACTAAAACAGTTAAGCTTAAAACATACGATATAGTCCTTCACATACGACGTATACCACGCGACATGGGAGACAGCGACACACTGGTCCTACGTCTTACGACGTGTGACGTTCACGTTGTCTACGCGCTATGACACTACACGTGTGTGACAGCGTCGTACGCGTGGGATAGCATGGGAATACGCGAGTCTGGCGCGGTGACGCGTGAGGCAGCGTGGGGAGTGACCAGTGTGTTCGTTACCATATAAATCCTGTGCAGATGTCGTAATGCGGTGTACGTCGCATGTGAAGGATGAAATTTGACCGTCCCTTTAAACTTATGACGGTAGGTAAGTCCTTAGTGCGCATTTTAACTGCATAAAGTAATGAAAATGATATACTTAAGTAATAATAAAAATATTAATGATAACTAACTTATAAGAATGACCAATTTTTATATAAAATTTATCTCCAGTAAAAGTATGATATCGTTGGTGCTAAGTTAAAAAATATTTAATATTTTTTATATTAATAATTTTACGTGTAGATTTGTATTTACAGTGTGAATTGATTGAGTTTTGGCAATAAATATACGTACCTTAACATTTTACTGATGTTTTATTTTCTTATATCTTACACTAAAATAACTGAACCTTCATTCTAACATTTTTCTCAAGTCCTTCAGGCAACAGAAAATCTTTTCATTTTGTAATGGTAAGTAAGATGTTCAACCTTTTTAAAATAATTGCATCATTCTCGCAAAAATATAAGACACTAGCTGTCCCGGCGAACTTCGTACCGCATCAATTTTTCTAATGTTCCTCACAACTTTTTTCTTCTTCTATAAGATCCTTCTCTTGGTAATTACGAACACAACAAAAAAAGAATTAGCGAAATCGGTCCAGCCGTTCACGCGTGATGTCGTGACCAAGGGAAATAGGGATTCATTTTTATATATAGAGATTAAAACGTCGACAAATGTTTCACCTCTAAACGAGGCATTCTCAAGACTGTCTCAGAGAGAACAGCCAAACGTTTTAAAGTCTTATATTTTTGCGAGAATGATGCAACTATTTTAAAAAGGTTGAACATCTTACTTACCATTACTTTGTCATGGATTTTTGCCAGGTAACGCCTGATTCTATCCAATATTTGCAATTTGTGTTATTGTAACACCATAAAACACGTCAAACATTCTTCTTTCGACTCAAAATTATCGGAATTGGGACCAAATTGAGGACCACTCAGGAAGCAGTAGATGTCAATTTAAAAAAAATCGGTTCACCTAGTCGAAGGACATGAGGTCATCATCCACCGAGCCTTTTCCCAACGTAGTTGAGGTCGGCTATCCAGTCTAACTGCGATTTGGCTGAACTTCGATATTTCACATGAAGCGACTGCTATCTGACCTCCACAACCCATGGGCGATATTGAAGTTCAACAACCTCTAACGACTGCCATAGATGTTTGTATGACAACCGGGACCGACGGCTTAACGTGCTCTCCGAAGCACGGAGGGGTCTCAATGTCTTAAGAAATGGTCACCCATCTTAAGACCGGCCTGAGTCTATGTTGCTTAACCTTTGCAATGTCTTAACATTGTCGGTTACCGCTTGACCACGAGCCCCGACTTAATATGAGGTAAGAAACATAAAAAAAAACAGTATAATTCAGAACCTCCTTTTTTGAAGTTTGTTAAAAACAGGACGAATGACGAAATACTTACTACATGTTTATCTAATTCTAGGTCGATTCCTTTAGATTTAAAATGTATTCCCACGGTGCTACCTAAACTTTACATTAGTTTAACGGTTTTATCATATAATCTCTCTTCTTTGCCTCCTTGGCTGGGCAGGTGAGGGGCATATTATCAAAGATTTTGACGGAGTCCTTATTGTGAATGTCAGAGACTGTTATGGTCTGCTACATGCGACAGCTGGAATCTTGGTCATAATATTCTTAGAAGAAAAATATCGGTATTATCTATATAACTTTTACACAGTAGGTTAACCTACTCAGCAGAGGCAGTAGTATCAAAATAACTTTAAAATTTCTATCACATATTTATTTTGAACAATCAAATTCAAACATGTTAACTAAAACTGTACCTACCTAAAAGATTTGATGATTTAAATAATTTAAAATTAATAAATTCGACAATCGTATTTTTATACAATAATCTTTATCTACAAAAAATATTAATGTAGATAATTACATACATTCGTTTAGAAATCGATTAATAAGAAAAGTAATTAAGTAGGTAATTAATTTGACCAAAATCTCGTTAATTTTGATTATAATATTATTTTTCACGTATTTAATTGTACACACTGGCATATTGTTGAAATTTGATGAGTGATTGAGATGACAAAGATTAGGCACATATACATACCTATTGTAGTATATAGTACTAGGTACGATACTGAGCACAGTAGTGCGGGTACTTACTAGGTGTGGGTATTGGTTGTCGGGGCAGTCTTATACGGGCATCCGTTGAGTGAACACGTCTACCGCATAGTGATAGTGACAGTGATATATTGTGGCATAACTGGATGCTACAACATATTATTGTAGCATCGCGAATTAATTAGAAATCACACAATTACAATCTAGAAATGAGATGTGTTAATCTAAGAATATGGTCTAAAAGTATGCCTTTTTTAACTAAATCTGTTCAACGGGGTCTAAGTATCTAATTAAGTAACATATATCCAGACATAGTTCTATTACCGTAGCAGGCTAATGATTATAGGAACATTTTATTTATTGCTAGTGTGTACAGTATCTAGAAAAATCATCTAAAATTGTGCGACATAATTATAAAGCGTTACAATAATTTTAAAGGACAAAATGGACGTTAAATACAATGTTTTACAATAGTTGAAAACAAACAAAACAACAGTTTTATTTAGTAATTATTTACAAGACAGTTAAAACAGTACTTATCCTATCACATAATTACAATTTCTATCAAGCTCAGTTACAAATAAATCTATTTTTACAGCTAAAAATAATGAGAAATAAACAGCTCTGTATTATTTACAGTCAACATTATTAGGCCTATATCAGTGTTATGTACCTACATTAAAACAATGATTCTAAGATATGAAGTATTGAGAGGTCCCTTTCGTCAGTATTTTGGCAAATATCTGGCATGTTTTGGCATTCCGTAAACTTCATTATCCGTACTTACATTTTCAACTACCTTTTGTTTTATCATTTCAGTATTGTCCACATTAGGTACTTACGACCTTCTAAGTTTACTAACTTGTGATGTATAATGTAAAGGAATACGTGAACACTTTGTCATCATATACTTTGCTACTATGTCTCTATATCTGACTAACAGATCCAAGGGATTGACGTCTTCTAGTGACTTGTTTCCATAATCTTTTCTCGAATTGTTTCTCCTGTAAGAATAGTATATTATTTGTGATGAACAAACTGTGTGATTGATTGTTTGTTTTCAAATTTAAATACAGTGTTATATATTTCGCTTTTATATAATAAAACAAGGACTTAAGAAAAATCTATTTAAGTAAGTAGGTGCTACTTACTATTAAAATAAAATTAAGTAAATAAATAAATAAATAAATATTTTTGGACATTCTCACACAACGTCATCTAGCCCAAATTAAGCTAATATAAGCTTGTGTTATGGGATGTAGACGACTGATAAACATACTTATATATTTCTAAATACATACATATTATACATATAAAACACCCAAACTCCGAAACGTAGACGACTGATAAACATACTTATATATTTCTAAATACATACATATTAAACATAGAAAACACCCAAACTCCGAAACAAACATTTGTGGATTACACAAATAATTCGAATCGACCCGGAATACCACTGAGCCACCGAGGCAGTCAAGTGTTCATCTATAGTGAAGATTAAGTAAGAAAATTTGAGACTAGCTGACCAAAATACTTGCAATAAAATCTAGAAGTGATTATGGACAGCTATAACGGAGTTGAGCATTGAAGTGACGGAGTGTGAGAAGGAAGGGTCAGAGCAAAGCTGCAGGGTGAAGAATGAAAAGCGGTAATGGTATTTTAATAAAAAATATATTTCGAGAACACTCGTTCCAATCAAAATGGACAGATCAGTTCAACAGATAATAAAATCAAATTTTAGCATATCAGAAAGCTGGATTTAAACATTAATAATAAAGTTGTTAAGCAAGATCAAATTGACATGAGCAATGTGCCAAGACAACCACACAGACAGTACAATAATCATAACAGATTGTATAAATCTTACGACAAAGACGTTAATATTTTCCTAAAAATTCATTATTACTAATTTAACAATTATCATTTCGATCTATCAATTTAATAAAAAGGCAATTTCATTGGCCAATTTTTGAAAAACACGCGACGGAATTTCATTATTAAATTTTGAAAATTTTTGACAAATTTTACGTACTAAAAAAAATATAAGGACAAGTTACACTTAACTTATGGCGCCCAAGTATTGAGCTAATTGAAATTCATTTAATTGAATTATTATTTACTCAATTTTCTAATGAGTAAATGGTTTTCTTATTTTTTATTTCAATATTTTTAAGGGTTTAAGTTTTATTATTCTTTTCTAATTTGGGACTATTCATTTTCATTAACATTTTTAAAACACGTGAAGAAGTTTTTCATTACCTAAAATTTTAAAACCTATGGTGCATTACACCAAAACTTTTAATATTTTAAAGGCTATAGGTACCACCAATTTTTATTGATTTGTGGGGTAGATAAATACTTGTGTATCCCCCCACAAAAATATTAAAACATGTTCGGTCAAGAAAGAGGAGGATATAGATAGAGACAGCCGCAAAGACGTTATTACCTGATATAAAACACAAAACTCCATCCTTTAAGAAAGAGGTGATAATAGATACTCGTAGATAATTATGAAGAAATAATATTTTAGAGGCTATAGGTACCACCAATTTTTATTAATTTGTGGGGTAGATAAATACTTGTGTATCCCCCACAAAAAATATTAAAACATGTTCGGTCAAGAAAGAGGAGGATATAGATAGAGACAGCCGCAAAGACGTTATTACCTGATATAAAACACAAAACTCCATCCTTTAAGAAAGAGGTGATAATAGATACTCGTAGATAATTATGAAGAAATAATATTTTAGAGGCTATAGGTACCACCAATTTTTATTAATTTGTGGGGTAGATAAATACTTGTGTATCCCCCACAAAAAATATTAAAACATGTTCGGTCAAGAAAGAGGAGGATATAGATAGAGACAGCCGCAAAGACGTTATTACCTGATATAAAACACAAAACTCCATCCTTTAAGAAAGAGGTGATAATAGATAGATAATTATGAAGAAATAATAAAACGCTCCACAAACGTTTAAATCCAGCTGATTGGCACAGATAAGCTGGCGGTGCGGTGCTCACACATAGCCATTGACAAAGCATATCTTGTAATAGCCGTTGTTGCTCACGGTCGTGCGACGCGGGGAAAACGGACGATTCGCCGCCGATACTATGAACGGCTCGCGATGAGGGCTATCGGAGGAAGCGCGACGACGGAGGAAACCCATTCTGAAAAATGAAATAGAGCGTTACTTGATGGTTCAAAAAACAATGAAAAGTTCACTATTAAATCCCGTGGTTACTGTTCAAATTGCTCACGTTGTCTTACTTGAGCGACGAGATGTGGCAAACGAGAGGCGATTCTACACGATGTAAACAAATTCGCTAATATTTACACGCGATAACATAGGCAAAATACTAATCAACGAACATATTTTGATATTTTCGCGTCGTGTGGTATCACATACAATAGGTAGACGTTGACTTAAGAATACACATAGACATATTATGGAGTTATCACAGATTGCGTGCGAAAGGTGCAAATTGTGCAAATTATAGGATTTACGGTTAAATACATTAGTGTTGATTCAGACTTGTGGTGTATTAATTGAAATGCTCAAATCTTCTTTTTCAGAGGATTCTTTTACACGTTGACTAAGATTATTTTGTCGTAATGGTAAAATCGATATTAGTTCTATACTCACATCTTCCCGTTCTGGCATAGAGACCGCGTCCGCGAACGCATCGTCTGAACTTCCGCTCGTGCCAGTTGCTCCATCTCCATAGTTTTCTCGCTTTCTGGAACTAGATATTTATTTTACAGATCGTAGAATTCTTTTTACAACAGTGACATTCCTGTTAACTCGTCCAGGTAAATTGTGAGTGCCTAGGTACAAAGTCGTGAACATTTTCATCAGCAGTGTGGTGGCTGGGGAAATAGGATAATAGACAGAAGGATTACAGCATCTCAAATCCTATTGTTATTGTCGTCAATTGTCAAAGTGAGTCAAGTCACTTAATGGCTGTATTTTTGAGATTCGTTTTAAAAGATCTCAATTGGTTTACTGTAAAGATGATTATATACTTACCCTTCCAGGCATATACAGAATTGCGCGAAGTAGTATGCGGGGCGGTTCGACGCGGGTGCGCGCGGCACAGCGTCACTGCGTCTGCGCTCGACACGCGTCGCAACAGGGAGCGCTGGCACGCCGCGCGAAACGACCAATGGTCGGACCCGCCACCCTGCTACATAGTATCGAATATTAATTCTACAAAACTTTAAATTATTATTGTAATTTCAAATTATTTGTTGTTATGTTTCATATTATTTGAGTACCTGCTTCATCAACATAGTCAGTATGCAATCCTGCTTTTCCTGACTGCCGTTCCCTTTATCGGGTACTTATTCCGAAGGACACTGCTCAATTTATTTATTTTAAAAATCTTTGAATTATGTTGATAACATACCCGTCGTGGCTGTTCCTGCTCTGCCAGCATGTCCTTCCCCTGGTCTAGCGCCAGTCTCATCTCCGCTCGAGGACTGAGTCGCTCCGATATCGGTGGTGTCGGTTCCTCCGGTTGTGAGGTATCCTCCTGTACTGG
Organism: Nudaria mundana; assembly: GCA_963556515.1. Taxonomy (NCBI): domain Eukaryota; kingdom Metazoa; phylum Arthropoda; class Insecta; order Lepidoptera; family Erebidae; genus Nudaria; species Nudaria mundana. The sequence goes on along the minus strand of OY748289.1, from coordinate 22,610,887 downwards.
TACTGGCCCCAAAACTGACAGTCGATTAGACAATTATTTGACTTATAATGCGCCAAAAATCGATCATGGAAATTTATATGCCTATGTCGTTTAAAATTTATTTCCTCTATTTTCTATTCTTATTTTTTATTTCTTTAACCACATCTTTACCATACTCGCCAGCACCAAAGTAAAGTAATTATAGGTTTCTCAATAATCACTAAAGTTATATGAGCCTGCTAGCCCGTGGCGAAGACAAGGTCTTTCGCACGTAATAGATAAATTAAAACATTACATCGTTCAAGTGGAGTGGTGTATCATTGATGATGCTTATGTCCAACACAGCTGCGAGCTGATGATTACGACATTATTTGGATTACATGCGCACTCACCATGTGAAGTTTGTGGGTGTACGGTGGTCGTATTCGTGGGGTTGTGTATAGTGGTGTGCTCGAGTGTGGAGAGGGTGCTGTCCGAGCTGGCTGAGCCCCGACGACCAGCTCCAACAGCGACACGCGCCTCCATATACTCTTTTGAAACTAGAAAACAATGCGTTTTTTCAATATTCCTACAATAAACCTAAAAGCTCGTTATAAAAAGTATTTTGACCATGCTACCAAAAACTTAGAGCACAAACCAACCTGCAATTGGTGCATCTACTCATCAACAGACGAGAATCCGGTAAACATAGCCTGGCCTACACTTTACAGGATGCATACCTGCATGAAGATAACCTTTGCATATCTGGCTAAAAGGACAAGCCTTCAACGTTCCAGTGTAGCTTCAGTGCTTATGTCTCTTCCCTTAATTTGTCCAATAGACCAATCATATTAGTACGACGTGTATGTTGCATTGTAGATTATATTTTATTACAGTGTTTTGTGTCGCGTTTCCTACGTTCTGTGTTTTCAACAAATTCTGACGTTAATAAGTAACTGAATATCTGCTTGGAGTCACAGACTTCGAACGGTTTTAAACCTTTATTTTCTGTGTGTTCTGAATAAACATGCTGTTTAACTTTTTCTTACCAGATAGTGAGGGCATCGAAGGTGCCTCGTTGGTGGGCGTCCGGTCGGGGCTCAGATCGCACACGGCGCCACCACGTCCCTCCCCGACAGCAGCCGTTGCGGCGCCCGCACCCCGAACTCCACCCCCTGCTCCTGGACAAATAAGAAACACCCTTTAACAACTATTAGCTCCTGAACCACCTAACTTGATTGCTTTCACTGTTGCCATATTTTTTAAAAGTTTTGGTACTATTTTTGTGAATGTGTATTAAATTACTATTTAGTTAAAAAAATAAGGGATTAGCGTGAATGTTGCACCTGTCTGTACGGTTGATTAAGGATACTGCTTTACTGATATAGCAAATTCTTTTATCCAGCGACCGCGACCGAAAAGATCATTACGTGTGGTAAAAAGGCGTAAAAATTCCGATTTCAATAACAGTTACAGACAGTGTCAATTACTATATCAGTTAAAACCCTAAAGATATAATAATAAAAATCTTTCTAATATAATAATTGACATACTATGCTATGTGAGGATAGAATAATGGTAATAGATACTATATTTTTGTTCTTATGTAGGTTTATGAATGTAATGTATGTACCAGTCAAAGTATAGCTTGAAAAACAAAAATATGTACCTAAAAATTTGTAAAAAACGTTATATTTTTAACAAAAAAATTTAAACGGGTGACATTAATTTGAAGGCGTCGACTTCTTTATAAGTCGCACGACACAGCTTAAAACGTCAATGTTTTAGCTCAGTCTTCATTCATATTTAAGGTTAGATAGTTCAGTTGGCAGAACATTTCCCTTAAAACGAATAGGGTCTTATGCATTAGTCTTATGCTTATTTTCCATTATGCATTAGTCTTATGCTTATTTACCATTATGCATTAGTCTTATGCTTATTTTTGTGACATTAGTGTAGATAATAACATACTTTTTGTAGAATCAAGATACTTTGACCTGTGCTTTGACCAAATCACTGGTTTTACAAAAATATTTAGGGGTAAAAGGTATAAACCATCTATAGAACATGCATCGTGCTTATTGTATAAGTAATCGTGCATTTTCAAAAATTGTACTAAAATTTGTAAAGTTGATGCCATTAATTGAATTAGAATTTGGGATGACATCGTTTTATGTTCTCACCTTTCTCTCCATTCTGTCAAAATGTATTATTTTCCGTATTAGTCATGTTACGAGTGCCTGGAATTATGTGTTGTGTGCTAAACCAACGTCTGTGTTAAATGATTTCAATGTATTATTGATGAACGGTTGCATTTCATCATCTTTAATAACATTCCTTGATATTTTTGTACAAAACAATATTTATAATATAATTTAAACAAATTGTTATAATGTCTCTTTTGATATTGTTCTGGTTTTATCTAGTTTTAGTCTGCTTCAAGTACTACATTTACCAAAAATTAGGCAATCGTCTTAGATAAACTCACCGTGATCGGAAGCAGAGGGCGGCGGGTGCGGCGCGTCGCAACAGTCGTCAGCATCGAGGCCATGCACGCTGCCCTGCGCCAAGCGCCGCACCAGCGGACCAGTCACAAAGTGAGATTCAACCTAACTACGGGACCTTACTGAGATTTGCCAATCACTTGGACACGATTCCAAGATTCTATTTTTTAAATTTTGAATTTTGACAATTTCGTTCGGATATTTTGAACTAACGATGACTACTAAAACGGTCGTGGTCCAAAGTGAATCTAAGTAGAGTCAACATATAAACATATATTATATAGGTTGTACTCAAGTCATGGCATGCAACAAGCATGCTGGATCCAATAACATTTTTTGTTTGTACGGTTATTGGCATGCTATGAACATTAAGACAACAATCTTAACCTACACAACTAGCTATACTTTAGATCCGTCAAATTTGAGTCTCAATTATGATCTTTGTGATTAATTCAAAGACTACTTAACTATGCAATTTGTAGTAAACTTAAGATTTCTCTACTGAATATGTAAACAAAACTACATGCTATTTAAAATATACTAAATCAATTTTGACAGACGATTATGTTAAACTATAATATCACTATATTGGTTCGGAAATAGATATAATATACTGAGCAAATGTCTTAAATATTGCATATATATATATATATTTATATTTGTAAGTATAATTCTATTACATAATGATGAATAGACGGGTCAAAGGGTAAGTACAAAGGTTTTACACCAAACTTCAACAGCAAAATCTCTGGAAAAAATCTTTTATTTATAAATTATAAACATGGATACTAATTAGTTCATAATTTGTGAACTTTGGTGCAAATATAACATGTATTTGTTTGTATCACGTTAGGGTTGATATTCACCTGGTCGTCGGAATTGGTGGGAGTGGCCTTGTTGTCTTCACTGCCGCTGTCTGAGCATTCTTCCTCTAGCAGTGGTTCTAGTCTTCTTCTGAAAACATCCCTACGTTCAAAATTATTATTAATATTGTGTATAAATGCAGGTCTGGTATGAACGAATTTGCTTAATAATACTCTTAGATTTTTTAAATTAAAAAATAGTTTAAAAAATTTAGTTCAGTCACAGTTAAAGGTAAGTGTAAATTTGTCTTTGATAGGAATCTATATACAACCAGCACCATCTAGTGAAAATTAACTGAACTACCTTGAACCCTTCTCGCTCACAAGACCTAACTCTCTGATATCTATAGATTTTCTTTTTTCGTTTAGAAAGTTGTGAGTTTGTAGGTATGTATGTAAAAAATATTCACCTTGGAAGTAAGGGCCTCAATGTCGTAGGTCCAGTTATCGTTGGTGCCATCAAGAGCTCATCCATCATTAGGTCAGTGTCGTCATCACCAGCATACGACGACGATGACTTTGTAGGAGACTGAAATGTTGAAGCATTTTCCATTCAAAGGATTCGACATTTTCAACGTTTTTATACCAATCTAGCTTAGGCCAGAATCTCTGAATCTGGACATATTGAGTATTATTTGTTATTGAAATAAGACATTGCGATACAAACATCTATGGTAGTCGTTCCGGTAGTTGGAGCCCTAAAACATCCGACTGGTCTAATTATAAAACTTCGATATTGCCAATGGCAAATTAAAATTGTGGAAGTCAAGTGGCAGTCACTTCACAGAAAATATCGAAGTTCAGCCGCTTCGTAGTTATACCAACTGGGTTGGGAAACAACCATACAAGATCACAATGTTTGTTCCAAATGGAAGAGGCATTTATACGGCGACTTTTTAAAAAACCTCAAAAAAGGAGGAAGTCTCAATTCAACTGTATGTTTTTTTTTATTGTTTGTTACCTCATGTTTTTCGACTGGGAGAATCGATTTTATTTTATTTTAATTGAAAGCTATTAAGCTTCCCATGTGAACCCATTTCAATTTTGTGAAATATTTGTTGGTTTCCACGTAATAAAAGGAGCCTATTGACGCTAACCGGTAAATTGTTTGTTTGACCGTGCCTCATTTGTTAACTGAAGGTGATTTTTACTTGGGTAACCTTCACATCTATAAAAAAGCTATATTTAGAGGGCGTTGGAATTCCAAGTACTTCTCTATAACCTGGTCAACAACCTGAATGTGGTCTACGGTACTAAAACCGCTCCTGAAGCCTGCCTGTTCAATCGGCTGGTGTGCGTCGATGTCAGGTGATATTCTAAACTAGTCAAAACTAGCAACACAATCCAAACTACCCAAAGGAAAATGGAAAGAAGCATCATGGGCTTAAAGCTCAAAGATAGGGTAAGGAATACGGCCATACGTAAGAAGACCAAAATAATAGATGCGTTAGGAAAATCGTTACAAAGAAAGTGGAAATGGGCAGGTCACTTGGCTAAGTATGATGACAACAGGTGGACTCGGTGACATGGCCAGGGCCGCGTGGAAAAAGAGCGAGAGGTCGCCCGCACGCCAGGTGGGTTGACGAAATATTAGCTATAGCAGGCAGAGAGTGGCTAAACACTGCCAAAGACAGAGAGAAGTGGCATGCCTTGGAGGAAGCTTTTACCCATAGGGGGTCCGTGCAAGAATGAAGAGATATTTTGTTAGTCACAATAATTTAATTATAATACTTAGTAATAATTCAATTGACATTCTAATATTACAGTAATCATTTAATTGAATAATAGTATAATGATTTTATAATTAATTGATACAATTTTTGTGATCAATCCATAATTTATTATCTAATAATTATAATGTATTTGTAGTTTATTTTGATTATTTTATTTCATTGCGTGATATTGTGATATTATGTTTGATTTTTAGTCAGATTGTGTTTGTTAATTGTAATGTTTTTTTGTGTGTTGCAGTCAAATTAATTATTTTTGCATGGAATAAATAAAGCTTTATTATTATTATTCCCTTTATTACATTTTATTACATATTTACTATATTTTTAAATAAACTTATAAAAAACACAAATATATTTAAAAATATAAAAAATAGTGACCCACCGGTATCGAGTACAGTGACCAAGCTACCGGTGGTTAGGGCTCCAGAGATAGGAACTTCCGCACAATATTGGCCGTATCCAACAGAACCGCCTTCTGCATCAAGCCCTTGACCCAGCTGCCTAACGCGAGCCTCTGTAGGTGGTGGTCGAGGCTCTTGGCTATTAAACCATGAGCAGATACGACTATCGGAACAATTATCGCCGAATCCACATCCCACATGTCAACAATCTCGTGAGCTAAGTCCAAATATTTAATTTGTTTATCTTTTTTTGTGCCCGGTAAATGGCAATAGGCTCGCCCCCTATTACATGGGACCTAACATAGCTGGCGAGATGTGGGTGTGTTTGCACACCTCTGCCTACCCCTTCGGGGAAAAAGGCGTGATGCTATGTTATGTTATGTTTCTGCTTTCACGAGATTCTCGTCATGCGGCACAGTGATATCGACAATTATTGCAAGGCGTTTTAATCGATCTATTATCACTATATCTGGTTTGTTGGCTATAATAGTCCTATCAGTGATAATAGACCGATCCCAATACAATGTAGCATGGCCATTTTCAAGAACTGGGTCGGGCACATACCTGTAATAAGGTATCTCTAAGTCAACAAGGTTATATTTTAGAGCAAGTTGTTGGTGGATAATCCTGGCTACTTGGTTGTGTCTGTGCAAATACTCACCGTTCGCAAGACGGGAATTATTATTATTATTATTAATCTTCACATTTGTTATATTTGTAGGATTTACCGATAATGTTCCGTGTTCAGAGTCAGGAAGATTGTCTGATAGGTCACCAGACGACGGTGTACCCCATGCTTCTTCCCCACTGGCTCCGCTTCCCTCCCCAGTCTCAGCAGTACCTTCCTCTGGACCAATGGCGGGTTTCCATTCGCTGACTCCAAGGCACCTATACAGTATTTACATATTAAGAATGCAAGTCATTTAAAACCCCTACTTTAAAACATTTTACAGTTCCAGAATTGAGAATATGAAGTTAAGTGTGCGTCAAGTACGTGAAATGTCAAAATTTGTTCCTGAGTTTGACATTTGGCGTACTCAGTGGATGCTCAACTTAAAATTCTCAATTCAGAAACAGGCCGTTATTCAAACTGCCTTAAACAACCTAGTATACATAAAAAATATCATAAAACGAGTATAGTAATTGTTGGTCTAAAATGGTATAAGATTACAATTCAAAAACTAGAGTGAGGATATAATCTACAATTGCAATCAATTTTAACCTCTAGCAGGTATTATATAATTAATTAACTACCACGAGGAATTGAAATTTTTGTCTATGTCTTCGACACTACATGGTTCCATACAAAAAGTTATCTTGACATCTTGTAAAGAATCATTAAAAAATGAAAAATTTAAAAAATGTACTTAATCTTATAATCAAAAAGTAAATTAAAAAAAATACACAAAACTGTGACTATAATAAATTATTCTTAAATATAGGTTGTTCTCTATGACTATTTTGACGAATCTAAATAATTTTCTAAAAATTTCAAAGATAATAAACGTTATTTTATTTTTATTTATTTATTCTATTGAAAAATTTGAAATAATAATTAATTTCTACATCTTATTTTAAATCTTCTCTAGCATCTATTCTTTCTTAGCTTTGTTTTCATTTACATTTGCTATACGAGTAATATAGTAAAAAAACTTAACAATGTATTTTTTTCTAAATTAATGTTAATTACACTTCTAAGGGCTACGCAGTTTTATATGAAAATTTAAAAAAATTAAACTATTGTCACACACAATAACATACTCATCGTTTTCTTGTTTGTCTGCATCGATTTAACTTCCACCTAAGTTGGAAAAACATCAAGAATCATTGAACAGTAAAAGTAAGTATTTTGGAAAATACGTTTTTCGTTCAGGATTTAGTTTTGTCAAAAATCGCCTTCATTGCCACTGGTTCTTTTAACAGTTCTTTGATGGAATTAGTGATGATTTTTGTAATCACTAGTTCCATCATCATCACTCTGGTCTTACCAGAAAAAAAAAGAACAGAAAATTATAATAAGTATGTTGATCCCAACCATTATTTTCATCTTTCCATTTTCCCATACAAACCTCTATCAGATAAGATAAACTCTACATACATACGACTACAGTTACAATTAAGCTTACAGTTCTGTAAAGCTCGATATTGTCGTTAATACGATTATTTCCAGTTCAACTTCATGATAATAGAGAAATTTACTAAGTTTATTGGACGTACCTTTCTAAGAATGATGGCTGCTTATGTACTATTGCGGTATTAGGGACGCTCTCTGTATAACTGAAGATGCTCATCTTCTCTACAACGAAGGAGCCTGCTCTGGCGGTCCAACCCATTATCCCTCCGGCAGCACCACTTACTAAAACATTATAAATTAGGCTATTTTTAAACAAAGCTATCTTCATTTAATCAATGTCGGTGCTATGAGAACTGGAGATACAAATTCTTGTTTATAATTTTAAAACCGTAATTACATCTTTGTAAGCATGTGTGCAATCAACTATTGTGCATCATTACTCGTTAATATTCAATTTAAGGAGGAAGGATAAACTATGTAATATGCTTTACGCTCTGATCAATAGTAATGTAAAATGTTTCAGGGACTAGGCATTTTTTTGCGTTCTCTGTGTCGTCTCTACCAATCCTAAAAAAGTGAATTTGAACATCAACTCCAATAGTGTTATTGTATACCTGGATTGTAAGCTTTTGTAGTTTCGGGTTCTTGAGTTGTCAGTCTTATATTCCCATCGTCAGTCTCATCGGACGGCAACCTCTCTAAGCTTGACATCGTTCCGTATCTTGAATGTAAAATTCTTAATTAATTATTTAAGAAATCTTCAATTTCAAATATATACAAATACTCGTAGTTATCATCTCTAATACCTTTTAAGTGTTACATAAGGCAAGTCGTCTGCAACATCTGGAGAATCAGGGGACTCATCTATAATGTCATCCTGAAAAAGAAAATAAAAATGATACGCTTCAAATTTTTATTGAATTATTAGTCCATACTGTAAAAGTTTACTCACAGTCTTATTAGTAGAATTAAAGTCAGGAGTTGGGGGTACAACAGCGATGTTAGGAACAGGAGATTCCGATTTGATAGAACCAAGACTGCCTGGCCTCGAACAAGGGTTACTTAAGCATATGCCTGATGATCGTTGAAATGGCTCTACTCTCATCAAATGTGCTGCAGGATTGATAGCAGATAAACCCATTAACATCAAAGGGCCTAATTCTGATTCTTCATCAGATACTCCGTCTATAGCATTCGCCGCATTAATATCATCAGTCTTCTTATTTACATCTCCGTTCATTTTACTCATGGCAGATATACCCATTCTCGGAGATCTTCGCAAACCTCTATCAATCTTAAAATCAATATCATCCTCAAGTATCGAGTCATCTTCCAAGAACACTGAAGATGTTTTCAAACAGGTAGCAATATTCTCTCTTTTAGTTGTAATATTTATTCCTAATACTTTATTGAGAACATTTTCAGCCTTTTGTCTTGTAATTTGTTCTCTTCGTATTGAGGTAGGCGATGGATAGTTAGAAGTTACAGCTTTATTCTTTTTTAAAGTTATACTTTCAACACACTTAACTTCATTCAAATATTTCTCTTGAGCAATGACGCACTGGACCTGATTAGCTATATTTGAATTTGACATTCTTAAATCATTAGAGCTAGAATTAAATACCATAGAACTACATGTTGTATGGCTAGTGGATAGTGGGCTATTTCGACTACTCGATGAGGGACTAGGAGACATTAACGAATTGTCTTTTCTCAGTTCTAACTGATTCTTTGCATGAGTCGAACGCATACTTCTATTAAGAATTGGCGACTCAGTATTCAGTTCGTATGACGTTGACTTCAGCATTCTTTGGCTCTGCTCTATAGAATCTATGACTTGCATGGCAACTTTTGGGGCATCTTCTGGACGTATTTTAATAGCACCTTTACGTTCTAAGTGACAAAAGTTTTTTGGCTTACGGTTACCACAGTTTGCACTACATGGACTAGTCGAGCTTTTATTTGAGTTCGAGTTTTGGGGGGACACTTCAGTTTTTGGTTTGGCTGGTATCACTGGCGGTTCTTTTTGCGACACTAAAGGACTATTTGGTTTGGATAAACATTTTTTATGACACTGTCTGCAAACTGGTATGGTGTCTACTACCACTGGGCTTGTTCTTACCGTTATCTGAAATATAAATAGTTCTTGAGTATAATACCTACACATTGCTCTTCACAGTTATTAGTCTTTACAAACCTGACTCCCCGAGTTACTGCTTTTGGAAGGACTTCGTTCGTTTTCTTTTTTATCAGCAGGTGAAGAACCCTTAACTTCGTTGTTGATGACGAGATCGGCTACTTCAATTAGATTTAATTCCTTAGACCGTTTCCTTAATTCTTCTACACTCCACATCTGATAAATAACGTTGGCTTTTAGATTGTTTGGATAGGAGTTGACTGTCAAGTCTGTTATACTTGTCCTTATTTTCATAATAGATAAACCTCAATACAAAATTTTTATACATAGATGTCTTTACTATTTTTTTAACGGCATTATCAGCAACAGAGGAAACTATAGGTTCTTTTATCTGTTATATTATTTTTAGCCATAACGATTGGACTTAAATCATTCAATATTATAATAGTGTTCTTTCATATCTTATTACCTCCATGTCTGGTTCTGGGGGGTCCATTTCTTCAGCTTCAGGCAGTTGAGTCATCCATCTCTGCAGATGAAGCGTTGAGTTTTTACTCCTCGTACTTCTTGCTCCATCAGCAGCACTTGTCCCAGTCTGTGTTTCCACTGAACTGCGTCGCGTCTATGACGTGTGAATGAAAAAATAGAATATTGATTTAATTGTTGCGAATTGCGCATTGACATGCGTAGTATAGAACAAAAGTCTCTCAAGACGAAGACAAAAGAAATATTCGTTAGTTTATGATGAAGGATTTTTTTTTATTTCTGATAATATTCGTTGTACAAAGTGGATATTTGACGATAGCTAAATTATGTACTTACCTTTAAAGTGACTCATGATACTGCTATTATAATATTACCATCCCTCAATATCTATTGCAGCCTTAGATCAAAAATACCTAGATTACCGATCAGTGCTTTAAAAACGGCACCACTTCACCTCGGTCATTGCACACCTGCGCGCTTCAACCGCGCGCCGTGCTAAGTTCCTATTCCGCTTGCTGACTCTCGAGGATACGACAGCGGCGCTGTACATTGATGCTTTTGTATTAATTATTACGAATTATTTCTATGTCAACCATCAATGTACAATCTTGTTTATTTTATAGATGGTATTTGTAATAATTACCTATATAGTATTCGAGTGCCAAGATTCCGTGTTTTATTTGTACTGAATCCAATATCTATAGTATTTTTGATCTAAGATTGCAGCCTCAAATTAGCTGAATTGAATAAGGTACCAAATAGGTTTACTTTCTAGTTTTTTAAACTTTCGCGTTTTGTACACATTATAAACTTAAGACAATCGGGTCTTTTATGGCCGTGGTGCCTCTCCGAGCACAATATTTATTGCCAACGAAGTGAGGGTAGTTGAACAAACCCGCACTTCATGAAGACGATGATGAGGTGAAGTCAGTCCACCCGTGAGCCGTGACCACGGCTCTTGTAACAGGGTCGAAACGTCGGGTAATAAAGAGGTATAATATATATCTCAATAATCGCGTAAAAGACCCGATTGTCTTAAGTCTATTTCTTGTTATTTAGTTTGTAATAGGTACCATAAATGACAAGATTTCAGTTACTATGAATTTTGTGCTCTAATTTATTGCTTTTTACTCGTTGCTTCTTACGAATTAATTTTGTTCTTAATTCCATTTTCATTAATTTGTAAATAATCGAAATTTGAGCCCTTATTATTTGTACCTTTGCTTTATAAGGTAGTAACTATTATATCGTTAACAGTTACGTTTACGCCTGCGGTACAACCACACTCATCGGAAACTTCACAAGGACGCATGCATTGCTGCTCGCCTTCTTTTAGAAGTACCTACGTTGCAATTTCGGAAAAGTTTTGATTAAGTATATGGAAGAAGTTGAATTTAGGATTGCAACTGCACCCGTTTGCTCCGCTATTTTTACTTTTCGTTCTCATTATGCATTCCCCACTACATGCAAGTGCATAGATAATGACTTTGTTATGAGTTTGAAATAAAATTAACAGTTGTATAACTTAAAAAATACTTAAATAGAAAAATGGTAGATAAGTAACATTACAAAAACTATTTCAAATTTCGTTAGCGTCGCAAAATTATGTTAATCCAAATAAAAATATTGACCATTGACAAAACCACTTTATTTACGGACAATAATTAGAAATATACTTCTCTGAGCTAAACATAAACATCCAAATTTATATTATCTAACTCGAATAATATGTCATGAAGAAACCCGAAAAAGTCAAAATGCCGTTTCAAAAATTAGGTAAAATCTTTTTTTGTCGTACTCACATGAGACTATATCAAAAATTTACACAGCCAAAGACATCAAAAATTATTGGATTCTAACTACGTAAGATTTGTAAAAAACAATATTGTTTATATACATACAAAATTACCCGGAAATCTTTGAGGTTATGTGAACATTTTGCGATGCTAGCGACATGATCTTCAATATTTAATAAAGACAAATTTTGCTTTTCATGAAAAACATATTCTATGTATTTTACATTTAAAATAAAGAAGCATTTAAACAAATCATTCACATTTTACATAACCTACCATTTTTCTTTGTAAATATATTTATATCTAATGGCGATGACTGTATGCAGAATGAAGCAATAGATCAAATAAATTTCTAAGGTGCAAAAATGGATACTACATGATATAGTTCGCGAAGCTGATCGCCAAATATCCACATGACCTGTACAAGTAACTTTATGTACAGATTTACAACATTTTACAACATCCAGTATCTGTACATTTACAACATCAACCTTAATATGAGCTAATTGATCCTAAACACAATCTAAGGAATTAGGATAAAGACAAGTGGGCTGTAATAACTATATTAAAAAATAAAAGTTAAGAATTTTCTTAAGAAAGGGACGGAAGACTAAAGCAAACTGTTATTAGAAACGTTTAAACGTAGGTACTTTCATATACTTACATGATTTTTTTATTATCGGTACCAATATAATATAAAATACAAATTGGTACTAAAGTTAAGTTTGACACTGATTTTATAAATGTTGGCATACAATTTACTAAACAGTTAGTTTAAATATCCGACATTGGATTCAGTTCTGTGATATATTTTCATTTATACCCGGTGCCGATTCATAAGTGGGTATCAGACTTATGAGTTATTTTCTATTAATAATCAAAATACCGAATTTCTTTAATACTGCTAAGGTTTGAAAATATTTATCTCAAAAATTTGTTACCACAACCTTAATCTCCACTATAAGCGATTATTTATAACAATCCAACAAATCCTCGCCAGTCTACGTGGCGGAAGCCTTCGATCATTTCTCCTAACATCAGCTAAACATGACTACTAGAACACACAGTATGAGATTCATCATGGAATCCTATATCCAATTTCTACGGTTCCGGGGATAATAAGACTCTGTCAACTCCGGATCTGACTCCGCGGATCAAAGTTCCAGGTAGGCTGGTGGCGTCGGCCTTTCTGGTAATGCCATCCGTGGCAGAAGGGAATCATCTGGCATGAATATACTCTCTTCAACAGCATGCTTGTATGAAGGATCGATATCCAAGTCTGCTAGAGCTAAGTCAGCCTCAAAAGATTCCCATCGACAGGGAGAAGCTTCTGAATAACAATCTTCTCCACCGTCTGGAGTAAGTTGGGCGCTGGGTGACGAAGCATGTTCTCCATTCTTTTCGATACTAGAGGATGAAACAAAATGAGAAGAGAATGTCTGAGAGTCAGCAGGGGACAAATTAGCCGACGGTGTTTCTGGTGTAGGGGCTGTTCTCCAGACACTACTAAGTGGCCCTCTTACGGGTTGAGGTAAAAGAGACTCTGAATTTGTTCTCACGTCAAAACTGACTCTTACTTCTTTCTCTGGGCGTTCCTCGATTAGCATATTGAGATGTGAGCGGTAGGAACTGGCTGGGAGGAGTGCCAGACTTGAATGTCTTTGTATACTTGACGCAGATACCTGACGTTGTTGTGAGTCCAGCGTAGCTAGAGAGAACGTTAACTGCGGGTCTGGTGAATCAAGGGGTGATCCAAGTGGAGTCCCAGACATCGTGTGAACGCGATAGCTGTAAAGAAGATATTATGTGTTTAGAATTCAGGTCTTTAAGGTCTTAAACCCTAAAAAGTATTGCAAAGTCCTGGTTATTCTTAACATACAATGTACAATGCTGACTAACGACTATAAAACTAACTTGTACAGCCCGTACACCGCACGCGGGCGGTAACGACCAATGTGAATGAGCCCCATTAAGCAACCAACAGAATGATTGGCCAGACATAACCATTTTAAACGTGGTCCACCTCATCAGGAAGTTAAAAATGGCTTTGTAAGTATTTGTGTTAAATTGAAGATATAATTTGATACGTATGATTAAATAGTCAGAACTCACATTTGTCTCTGGAGTAAGCTCTGCCAAACTGCTTTAAGGTCAATGGACGGTGCTCGTAAAGACAAGGTTCGTGTTCGGTGTGGTGTCCGTGGAGCACATGAGACCTGTGGTGACTCACCACCAGTGCGACCCAAGATCAACCGGAATTCAGTCGCTAAAATGAAAGAGATACAGTTATATTACGGTCTATATTATGATACACATCGTCGGCTTGAATTATGATATTTTTACGATTTCTTTCGGTTTTAAAATTAAATGTAACCAGCAAGGAGAACTTTTGGATGTCTGTGATTATTTTAACTATTGGTTTGTGTTGGTGACACAGATACCAAATTATCTTCCAATGTATGCGGTACACTTGTTGAGAATGGTAAAACATTTGTGCTGTCATGTGGGACTTACAACATGATTGCTAAATATTGTTTTTCATAATCTTTAAGTAATATGTATTAACGATTTTCTTAACAGGCATTGACTTTGCCATTTAACAAAAAAATTGTGAAAATGCAAAATAATTACGTCACAAACCTTTTTTCCTAACATTGAATTGAGCTTCAGAAACAGCTCCAAGCGCCACTGGTTCTTCTGTTACGAATAGCACTCTATCTCTGGAGACAGTAGCAAAAAGAAGTAGGTCACTGAACAGCAACGCCCAGTACGGTCTTATCGTTCTTCCTTCCACCCTGGACAGTTCCCCTCCGAAGATCCACTGACGACCAGCTGTACTTAACACGAATGGCTGGAAAAATCAAAGAACAGTATATAATTATTAAATAAAGATTGTAGTTTTTACAAAAGGGTGCATCGGAGAGATTTTAAGATTTTAAGATTTTAGAGGCCCAAAATGACCTCACCAGCAAGTGGTGTACCTGTCGATAAATCGATGAGACTCCAGCAAACATAATACATTCGTTCCAAAACGGATGTCACCAAGGAATTTCGCTCCTAGCTAGCAGTATTTGCGTTATTTCTTCAGGTTATTGTGACAAACTCAAATCGGGTTCGGTTATGATGCTATCAATCATGATACTTACCTTACACCTAGTGAACACGAGACGACTCTCCAAGTCAGAGACAGATAGCAGTGGCTTTCCATCACCAGCGAGACCCATCAGTCCGGACCCAGCCGTCACGTCTTGATACCCAGTCTGAAATAAATAACTATTTGTTACTATGCAGTTTCTTCAACGAAATTACCTAATAACGAAGCAATCTGGTTGGATCTAATCAATCTTCCACTTCTCGCATGGTTAATGGCCAAAGAAGACCTAAGAAGTGTGGCACAGCTTGGACTTTTAACGTACCCTTCGAAGCCATGTGACGTTCAGTTGTTTTTTTGATTTTATGATCCTATCACTAACTAGATATGGGAGACTGGACTTGGCTTAAAGTGCATGTCTATAATTCACTACCCTATTTCCAGAGGCACCGAGTGAAATAAAGTCAGACTTTTCTTGTGTAGCGTCGATAAGTTGCTAAGCAACCCCTTTTATTTAATTAAATAATTGACCAGTACTAGGACTTCTTGTTCATAAGGTGAAACAAAATCACCTGCAATTGCTCCACAATAACTTGCAGCTGTTTCTTCTCCAGCTGGTCATAAGGTCCAGCACCGTTCGCCGCTGCCGCTGTTCTCATCAATCTAAGGAGTTCCCGGAATTGCTCCAAGGGTTTGTGAACTAAGGACGTGATGTCCGGTCTTCTTCTAGGAATGGGCGGACTTATGCAGAACCGGGAGAATGCCCCGCTGGGGTCTTTTGACTTTTTTACCTATGGAGAGAGAATTGACTGTTGAATTAAATTTGCTTGATGATATTTATTATGCATTTTTTTTTTCATTTCAATACTATGCTATATAGTTACTCTGAAGATCCGAAGTGAGAAAACTAAATCCAATTCCCAAGCTAACATCACTTGTAACTGGTGCACCTGCCGATCAACAGATGGGACTGACAAATATAGAAGTTCCAGGTTATTGGCAATTGGTTCGTCCTCTAATACGTGGGACTAACAAAGGTACCTACTTACTTGAAAAAAGTGGGCGTATTACTCGCCTCTAATCGTCTTTACAATCATTCTAACTTACCAGTACACAATCAGCTCTTTTGAGACCTAGACAATACTTCTTATAAAGACTAAGGAACACAGGGGTCTTCTGCAAGTAGACAGCCACGACGGTCGACGTCTGGATCTCAGCATCGTCTTGTACCACTTGGTCTAATATATCTTCGGATAGTCTGAAGATCTGGAACAAATATGAAAAACTTTGTGGAAATGTTCCATCTGATGGTAAATGTTACCGTGACCTATAAACTTATATATAGCGGTGCAACGTGGTCCGACCGGCGGTGTATTGCCGGACCCAAGCCAACTTCATTTGTAATTGGTACCTACATAATATGCAGATAAACTATCGATGATCTGGAAAACAGAAGGATTCCGAAATTGCAGAAATAGACTAGTCCCAATTATTAAGAGGGATCTACACAGTTATGGAAAAAAATAAATATCTACCAGCCTACCCCTACAGAGAAACTCCCATATTGTATTTTAGTAGGTACTTACTTCTTCAATATTTTGGAACAGTAGCTGATGATCATTGGGTGCGATCAGGTCAGCTCGCTCCACAAGTGGAGATACGAATCTGACGAGACCAAACTGCAAGCAGGTGGCGTAGTGCTGTTCTCTGGCTATCAGGGATAGGAGAGCTCTTTTTCTGCCGTCCGTGGAAATACCAGGAATCTGCTGAGCGAGGAGTTTTTAATGTTTTCAAGATGAATTTTACTAATCTTTTTAAGTAGGTCCTTAAGTTTGTTACTGATTTGCCCCCCCCCCCCGGCTCTACCAAATTTGATAATAGGTATTTTGTATGGACAATGGGCATCCTTATAATCTCGATACTATCTTCCCATTACACTCACACACTTTGCTAGGAATTTGAAGCTAAAAACATACTGGTCCTTTACATACGACGTATGCCACGCGACGTGGGAAACAGCGATAGACCACTGTGTCGTTGTTTCTCACGTCTTAAGACGTTTACATTTTCTACGCGATGACACTTTAAACGTGTGTGACAGCGTCGTACGCGTGGGATGGCATGGGAATCTGGCGCGGTGACGCGTAAGAAAGTGTGGTGAATGGCCAGTGCGTTCGTTACCGCCAGGTCCGGTTCAGATGTCATAATGCATGTTATACGTCGCATGTGAAGGATGAGCTTGACAGTGCCTTTATTGGTCCCAATCCAACGTAACAGGCTTGCCTATTGCCGTTACACATGGGTTTGGATATCCTCATAGGGCAAAGTAATATACTGGAAATCCTATAGTTCTATATTTCATAAAGATTTTTCAAAACTACTCGGTAATTCAAACCAGAATAACCTACAGCCAGAACAGCTGTTATATACCATTAAAAAGAATTTCTGCAGTCCGAGCAATCGTGCGATTCTATTGTCAAATATTATTTTCCTACCTGCAGTTCTTTATTTTTACAACACCGAACTTATCATTCACCAATCTATATGTAAAGGTTCGACACCAAGTTTGAAAGCCACCCAACAATTTGAGAATTTGAGATGTTTCATCCGAAGGTTAATATTTTGCGGATGAGATGTCGCCTAAGTTCTTTATTGGGCATAAAGAACTTGGACTCTTTATAAATTCGTATAATTTCATTGAGGTACTAATAAATTTGTAGTAAACTACGTAAGTAGAGAAGACAAGATTTTTTGGCGCAATAGTTTTGGGAACGTACCGCTTCATAGTAGTCCATTGAAATGTTACATGAGCTTTGCATTTTTTAGAGGACGCAATTTTATTTTTGGGACATGTGTGAGGTGTCAACAGAAGCGTAACCTCAAGTTTGTGGGGTCGCTTCCCTTCTCCTCCTGCCATCTTGGAAATAGGAGTGAAAACACTTTTTTCGCGATATCTCGGAAACTACGCGTCTTACAAAAAATTTGTAAAGTCATAATTTGTAGTAAATTATTTTGCCTACAAATATGATTATGTCACTATTTGCCCTAAATTAAAAATTAAAAGCAAAAAAGTGAGAATTTTTTTAAGCACTCACACCTAGCATTACATTCATGCTGTATTATTTATGCTTTCGATTGTCGGCACTTGGTGGACATAATAATACATTCTGAATAAGCTCACTAATACATTCCACAATTTTCATTATTATTTAATACCCTGACCGGTTTCGCTCTATATATGGCATCATCAAAGGAATCTCCATATGAATCATCTCAGGAATTTTAATTAGAAAGTGATATGTAGCGTGTAGTGTAAAAGTGAATACCTACCGTGTCAAGCGAGCGAAGCCGCGGGAATCTGCTAGTACTTCATATAGATTACTTGACTACTGATTGTTTTATGACTTCATTAAAAAATTACATTTCCTTAAGATTTTGTGTGGTCGGTACCTATACACCAGGCTACAGGCGCTTTAGCAACCCAAAGTATTAATATGATGTCACAATACTCTCGTTTTTGTCTTTGGTCCAAAGTTGATATAAAACAGTAAAGATAAATAAAATGTGCTAAATTAAGATAATTTCTAGAAATAATAAACAAAACAAACAAATACATAAGCAATAAATTTATTTGCACTTATAGTTAAGAAACAAATTAAAAATGAAATAAAAACAACAGGAACCAATCTTTTTTAATCTAGTACACAAATAAAATCAATTGAAATTACAATAAATCATAATAATTGGTTATATAAAAATATATACAGCAAACATACTGAAAATGATACAAAAAAATGTTAAAATACAACACGCACAAGGAAACTAAATAATAAAAGAAAAAAAAACATTAACAAAATAAATATTAACAAAAACATTAAGCTTAAACGTAACGATTCCCCTTTTAATGATTTAACTTAAAATTAAAATATTAATTACTTAATGTATATTATACAGACGGCTTAGGTACTATAGTTAAAGTTTACTGCTCATTTTTAATGATAATATTTAAAATAAAATATCATTTGGAAACAGTAAAACTGAACGCAAAGAAAATAAAATTGAAAATTATAAGTAAGATGTTCATGAGTTTGTATCCATCAAATGCACAAATTCACAAGAAATAAAATAAATACCTATAATTAATAAAAAAATTATCAATATTAAACAAATTTGTACCTATCTATCAAAAAGCAGCAATACACAGATACACAAAAAATAATAATGAATAATTACATTAATGGAATGTTGAAGTATTTACAAAGATTAATAAAACGACACAATTTGTTGATTTTAAATTTTTACAATAATTTGATGGATAATTACACAAGTCGATAAATCGATAATTTGAAACGACACAACGCTAGCACCAATTTAACTAAAAAAAAATTTATCAATACCAAATTAATAAATTCGAATGTTATTTTTACAAAGCCACCATTCTTATGTGAACTTGTTGTGAAATCGAAACGCATCAAATTGGATAAATATTTTTGTGTTCTTGTAAAGCCTGTGAGAGATCTTAAATATTAGTGCATAAGGAGTAAGTAAGAAAATCTTGGTCCGGAATTTAAAAAATATTCCCGAAAAAAAATATGTCGACACAAAGTTGGCAGACTCAGCTATTATTAGGTAGTGTTGTTGCCAAAATGCAACTACTTTCATACAGACAGAAACAATTCCCAAATGAAATGAGGAAATGTCCCGTGGGAATTGGTTGACATCAGTTCACAATAAGTCTTCATAGAGAACGACAGCCAAGTTGACTAGTTTCGAACGAAATGATCAGGTGCTGGCATCAGACAATGATTCCGTTACCAACCTCCTTGGAGAAAGTCACTTGTGGCAGATGCAGCTTGCGTCTATCCAAGGATTGGCTGGTCGAGGAACAGGCAGTAGGTGGTCTTGCTGCAGTTGCTGGAGATGCTAGGGCTGACAGTCGAGGGGATCTTGGAGGAGGAGGTGGTGTAGACTCTGAGGGAGGGATGGAAACTTGGGCCAGTCGCGATCGAACACCAACACCGTTCGGAGGCACTCGTCTGAAGGTTTCTATGATGAGAGTTTGGCCTGCTGATCTGTAAAGATAGATAAATATTTAGTACTGCAGATTGGATGGATACTACTTGGGAGATCTGATGGTAGGTAATTATCGTGACTAATTGATACTTTTGTATCATTGCACTTGTGGAAGGAGAAATAGTTAAGGCAAAAACAAAATGTAAAGGGAAATTGTAAGTATAGTCAGATTGCAGTCAGTATGAATGTGCAGTTCCAATGATGGAAAAAGCTGAACAATCTATTTGCAGTTCTAATGCTATTTGTTCTAGTTTTATTCCATACAAGTTGAAATTTCCCACCGAAATACAGTGAAAGTTGTACCCATTTGTGTTGCGATAAGCATGGCTCTAACACTTCTAAGTTTCTATAAAATCAATTTAATGAATATAATGAATATAATGATGTCTTACTTTACAAGGTTTCGAACGTCCTCCTCAATACCGGTGACCACGTTTTTGTTTCCAACGAACACAAGGTAGTCTCCAGAGCGAATGCCGGCGCGCTCCGCCGACCCTCCAGCCGCGACCCTCTCCACTCTGGGCGGTCTGGTCCATACGACAGTGAAGCCGAAACCACCTCCAGCTCCGCGGACCAGTCTGAAACACAAATAGAAGGACCATAAGCTATTATGGTTATTTAGCTGTCGCTGTTACCTTTGTACAGATTTAGAAACTAATATTTTTTCAAATTTAACACTTTAAAATGAAAAAATATATTTGATTATTTTCGTGTTTTAGTGATAGTGACTCCCACATTACTAACTGTGGTAGAAAAGAGGAGATATAGAAAGAAGAGAGGACAGGATAATGGACATAGCACACTTAGACTATTTGACGTTTGTGTCAAGTGAGAAAGTAGCTTATTATTTGGTTAAACTGGCATCCTGGTGTATGGAATCATGGCCGCCGCAACCTGACAAGATGGGTTGTACTGCACTTTGTATTCTTGTCTGAATTATGCTCTACCTACCTAACGTGAAATATCAGGTTCAGGTGAAAGGAGGTTACCCTGGCTATAACTATTATCTATAACTCTAACTCATTCATTAAATTACTCACTTCCTACTTGTAGTGAAGGGTGTCCTCCCATTCCTCTGCGGTCTCCTCGGCGCATTGGGGTCCTCAGGTGGATCCAACTCCAGATATCTAAGAAACAGGTGCTCATCAGCCTCTCGTTGGAGAGCAGCCGCCACAGATGCCGCCTGACTCGCTGTGGTTGTTGATGGTCCGTTGGCTGAATTTTAGGATAAATAAATATGTAAGGACTCACAATACCTCCAGTGTTAAACTAAGAAGAACTTATGCAAAAAGAAAATTGCGGTCAGGGGACCCCCGTCAGTAACGAATGTCTTTACGCTACTGCAACGCAACCCAACCTGGGTTTGGGTTAATTTTCATTTTACTAACGACGCCAACGCTAAATTTAAAAATAATAAAAAAAAGAAGCGGACCATATTTTGGCTTGTGCGGACCACCGGTTGGGAACCACTGATAAGAGTGATGTGACGATTTCTACTAAATAGCACTACCCGTAAGCCGCGTTAGAGAACTTCGTTCCAAAAAGTAGATATTGAGTAGAGACATACCCCGAAAGGGTTTAGGAAGGGGGAATCTTTCCGGTACGAGTATAAGGCATAATTCTGTCTTTGTTAGTAGAAGAATGGGTATCTCATTTACCTTTTTCGTTGTGGTTTTCTTTAGTGCCATCGCTTGTGCTAGTGTCAATATTATCGGTAGCCATTTTGCGTGTGTCGCCTTCAGTCACGCCGTCCTTAACGAATCTGTCATTGGTGTGCGCTTGCGCCGCGTTTTGGCCACGTCCAGTGGCTTGTTGTAAGAAATAAGTGCCGGATATGTCGCAGTTAATTGCATCTTTCAGTGGGAACGAGACACATCCTAAAAACTCGCTCCGTCTGAAACAAAAGAAAATTGACAAATTAGTTAATTTCAAAATTCGATTAATTTGTCGTTGCTACCGTGGAAGATGGTAAGGCCTTTGGTGTGAGACGCTACATGCGTTGACACCTTAACACCTTCCAAGCACATACGGATGTGCCGGCGCTGCTGTTGCATCGGCTGAACCCCTCTGACGGTGTAAATATGCTAACCTAGCAGGTAATTACATATTTGAGCCGTTTGGGGTTAAGACTGGGGTCATGGGGTCCGAGTGCTCGCCATCTTTATAGAGACATTGCTAAAAGCTTAATCAATGTTTCTCAAGACCAGAAGGATGGCCGAAAGAATAAGTATCGCCATCCAACGTGACAACACAGCCGGCATTCTAGGAACCTTCCCAGTCGGCAATGACGCGGAGGATTTTTAAACGATATTTTGTAATGTAAATATTTTTAGTATATTTTATATATATTGTAATTCTTATTGTAAATAAATGTATTCCTGTTAATTATACTTTCGTGTACTTTGTAGCAATTATACATTGCGCTAAAGTTATTTGTAATTGAGCGAAGCTTAATCTTAGACGACTCATGTATTTCGTTTGTCCGCATACTCCTTCTAAACGCCTGAACCGATCTCCTTCAAACTTGCCACAGTGATAACGTGTGGCGTGAGGGTGGTTTAGAACAAAAAAAATTGAAAATCGGACATATCATCGAGGAATAATCACTAAAAAAAAAAAAAAAAAATTGTTGTCGTTCGAAAATATAACACTTCGCTCAGTTTTTTGCAACAGCAGCATGCATTGCATACCTAGTTAGTAGCATAGTTCATCACTATTTTGAAATAAATATGTTTGGACATTGCCTCTGCGGCAGGTGTGTATGTAGATACACCCCGATATCACCACGAACGCCATGCTTCCTATAATGCCTCTGCCGCAGTCGTGTTTGCACTCAGACCGCTCTACGTCCATTGCCAGGCGTCGTGATATATTTTATAATGTGTAATGTATCTGAGATTAATGAATATTTACGAGATAGTCGTAAACTGTCATAAACATAAAAACTTGCACGATATTCACTTTTAATAGACAAGTAAATGGAAATTACAAAATTTGATGACGGTTAACAATAATTTTTCAAAAAAAGTCTTAACGTTGTCAAAAAACATTAGATAGCTAAAATTAAAAAATAAACTATGTAACAGTGATGTCTCACCGGTGACGTTGCACAGTTTTTGTTGAACCACGGAAGACCTTCCGTGGTTGAGTTACATAGTACAGTGTTATTCTTGTTAGAGAAAGACGCTGCCTGGTTCAAATCAATGCAATCGTTTTCGCGATAAAAAATATTTGAAAAGAAAGTTTAAGCAATACTCAGTGTTTTAAAACATGTCAAACATTTATGGTCTTACTAATAATCATTTACACACTACGTATAACAGAGTTATAACTAAAACTTGACTAATAAACGCCATTTGACACTTTCGTGTTATACGTCTGTTATAACGCTTGTATAATTTGTACTGTATTTTACGCAACCCTTATACACTCTGGAGACGTTGTATATGCCTATTTTAACCTAAAAATACATGTCAATGTCACTTGTGTTATTGCTGTTTTGTGAAAATTCCAAAAATGCATTATTTTGATATTTTTGATGGAATGGACAATGAGGAAAGGAAGCAAGAAAAAGAAAAGTGTGTAAATGTCGCTATGATCCATTTTTGAGTCGTTAGACGATGATATCTTCAAAAGTAAATATAGATTTACTAAAGCATACTATGTAAGGGAAGTGGTAGATTTATTTCGAGGAGATATCGAGCAGAATACCAAGGGTGGTGGCTTCTCTGCTGAGGATTCAATCTGTACAGCTCTGAGAACGCGGGCACGGCAGGACGTTTAAGACGATGCAGCAGACATTCATGGAATGAGTCAACAATCAATTACAAATATAATATGTCGAAGAGTCGGAACTGCACTAGCAAGCAGAGCAATTCAATTTATTTATATGCAACGAACTCTTGAAGAATAGGAAGATGTGATTGCTGGATTCCGTAGAATTTGGTGGCTTCAGAAATGTGGTAGAAGCTATTGATTGCATCCATATATAGATAAAAAAAGTTAGTGAAGATAACACACAGTACTACATTAATCGAAAAGGTATATTTTCTATAAACGTCCAAGAAGTCTGCGACTCTAAATTACAGATTAGAGACATTGTTGCACATTAGAGAGGTAGCACTCATGACTCGTATTTTAGTAAAAGAAGATTACACCAGCGATTTGAAAATGGAGAACTTCACGGACGCTTACTTGGTGATGCTGGTTATGGTTTAACAAGTTTTTTGTTTACACCTGTACAGAATCCTGGCACCAGTAAAGAGGAGGAATATAACAAGGCCCACATATTGACAAGAAACCCAATAGAAAGCTGTTTTGGTGTGTGGAAACAAAAATTTCGATTACTACACGGCTTTAGTGTAAGTTTAGACAGTGTAAAACTGTACATAGTTGCATTTGCAGTTTTACGTCATATTGCCATTATAATCGGAGAAAATACTTGATATTAGACTAGACCAAAATAAATAATAATTGACGTCAAGATGTACCAGATAATATGTCAAGCTGCAAGACAACTGTTCATCGATTCATATTATAAATTAAATTAGTTTTTAATTATTATAAAATAAAAAAACGTTTTAAGTAAAAAATAACATTGTACTCAATAGTTGCTTTATTTATTTATTTGAGGGGCACGTGGTCTAGTGGTAACCGACAGTATTAATACATTGCAAAGGTTAAGCAACATCTAGTCAGGCCGGTCTTAGGATGGGTAACCATTTCTGAAGACACTGAGTGTTCCCTCCGTGTCTCGGAGAGCACGTGTAACCGACAATATTAATACATTGCAAAGGTTAAGCAACATCTAGTCAGGCCGATCTTAGGACGGGTGACCATTTCTTAAGACACTGAGTGTTCCCTCCGTGTCTCGGAGAGCACGTTAAGCCGTCGGTCCTCGTTGTCATACGAACATCAATGGCAGTCATTACGGGTAGTTGGAGCCCTTAAAAATCCGACCGTTCTAACTACAGAACTCGATATCGCCCATGGGTGGTGAAGGTCAGATGGCAGTCGCTTCACGGAAAATATCGAAGTTCAGCCGAATCACAGTTAGACTGGAAAGCCGACCCCAACTGAGTTGGGAAAAGGCTCGGGGAATGATGAGTTGCTTTATTTATTTGTAGACTTTTTTCTTTAGCAACAAATTTTCTAGCTCCAAACGTACATACAGTTTCCGAAAAAAACTGCTTGTTGACAATTTACAGCTGCGTTCAAAAACATAGATTCCACAGTTTGAATGTACTTGTCCGAATTTTAAATATTTATTAAATAAAAACCATTTCTTGAACTTTATTTTGTTGGGAACAATATGGCAACGACATATTAAACTTAATTTGGTTTTATTTCTTGACAAACAGGCGTAAAAAAATCCAATTTTATTATTTGTAGCATAAAAACATTTTGCAGTTTCAGAACGGTTGCGAAAATGTTACCAGTTCAATTGATCTAACTATTATATAGTTACACAAGGCTTACTCATTGTTTATTAGTCAAGTCCTGGGTAATCAGCTATACAGTCCTTATTCAATGAATAAGGTTAACAGTGTTAAACAATGTTGTAAAATATTTTTATTAGTAAGACCCAGGGTCTAAACCTGAGTTTAAATGACAGAAATGGGACCAAATAGTTGTCCACTCAGGAAGCTAGCCTTTAATAAAAAAAAACAGTTTACACACTCGAAAGATGAGTAATGGTAACAAACACACAAATACAGTCCAATTGAAAAGAATCTCCCTTTTTTGAGGTCTGCTAAAAATACAAACGAAATCCTAGCGGTTAACCATAATTCATCGTATCGTGTACTGAAAAAAAAAACTATATATTCCTAGACTTTACAAGTTTATGTGGCCAATGTCTAAGTTTGTTGACTTGACAAGCTTACAAGGCCACTGCAATAACTTCGATCAAATTATTGGTTAGTCTTTCAAGTCCTTTGTTTCACAAATACCACTAAATCCACACAGTGGTCATTACGAAGCTATTATTTACCACTGTAATGTACCTTACGTTTAATAAGGGTGGCGGGTGTATATTTTAGTAGATGACGTCATAAATGGGTACGATGGCTACGGCTTTCATGAACAAAAAGGCTGCTAGTCGAACATTGTCCTAAATTTTATAGCTTTTCTCTGTCAGGATGAAAGTTTAGGTAAGGTTAAGGTACGCTTTGGATCAAAGGCTGTGTTCACAAAAGGTTATGTAGGTATGTAAAGGTTATGTTGGTTGCCTCATGTCTTTGAACCAATTTTGAATTCTTTTTTAATGAAAGCTATATGTACTACTTCCGAAATGGTCATATTCTAATTTGGTCCCATGACGTGTATTTTTAGCAACATATTTTTAACTCATTTGATAGATTTAAAAGTTTTTTTTTGTTTACGATTAAGTATACAGCTTTTCAATAAATTCATATTCTATATAAAAGTACGGTACTGACATAAGAATCTATATTCATACTTTTTCTTCCTCTGTCTTTTGTTTCAGTTAATCTCTGAAACGGCCGGACCGATTTTAACGGGGCTTTCACTAACAAATAGTTAATGTTATGAGGAGTAACTTAGGTTTTAGTATTTAGGTTAGAGTAACGGGTTATCTTTCTTCAATAAAAAACCAATACTAAATTTCGTTGACGTTTCGAGAATCTTGACCCGACTTCTAAATTTACCGGCAGCGCCATCTAGTTACGTCTTCGGTACTAACTCAGTAGTACGAACTAGAATGGCGAGGGACGCAATCTGTTAATCTTCGGTAGTAGTATCGTTACAGTTTTAATTTATTGTAACTCAATTTGTTTTAATTTACAGTGACTTTAAATGTAATATGACTTCATTTAATTTAATCTGATTTTATTTGATTTGTATGTGATTTTTATTAGAATTTTATTTGACGTATTTGATTTGATTGGATTTTTATGTGATTTTATTACAATTTGATTTGACTTAATTTGATTTTATTTCACATTTAGATTATACCGGATTTTATTATATTGTATATAACTAAATTTAATTTAATTTTGATTTTTTTATTGTTTTCTAAATCTTTAATAATAATGGAATTTCCAATTTGCAAAATCGTATTGGGAAACTGTAAAGATGTTGTAAATGTGATGATAAATAAATAAATAAAGAACTTAGTTAATTTCAAACTAGTAAAATACGGGATCAGAGCATTTAAACAAAGTGTTCACGTTCAGTTCAATATAAATATTCATTAGCAATAATCATTAGACATAAACACAGTCAAAGTCAACATTAAACAGGTAAGAAGATCCCATTTAGAAAATAACGAATTCTATTAATAAAATATGAAGGAACATGAACCTGTATAATTCATGACTTATCAGCGTAAACTTAATGCAGTGTGACTGGGAATCCTACGGCCTACATACGAAGATACACGATATAAGGATGTGTTACATAATAAATGAAGAACAGAGAACCGTAAAGGAGCGGAATAATAAGGTTTTATTAAGAATTTTCCGTAAATTGGAACGTCTTTCTCGATTACTCTCGGATCATTCAACTGAATACCTATTTTAACATTAGCAACTCTGATATCAGGTTGACCACTCTATATTATAATAAAACATAGCACTTAAAAAGTAGTTTTCTGAAGCTACTGCACGAATTTTCTTGCTGATTTATTTAATAGCTATGCCTAGTGGTAACATTGATGCTTTGTTTTATCAAATCCATGGGCAGGAACTGTTCTCTTCATTAAGAGATATTGCCTCTAAAAGAACTGCTTAACAGTTCGTAATGTAAAAACAGAAAAGCAATTACATTTGTGTGATATATGTGAGATAATTTGTATCTCCCCATGTACACTGTAGAAGATGGAGTATTCGGAGAGCACATTTAAATTTTTATTTAGTTTTGGAAAGGTTTGATGTTCCTCTGCGTATGCGAATGAATAAATTCTGTTTCCCGTTGAAATTTTTCACATGATATTTCAATTATCTCTATTTATGAATTCTTGATAAGTTTTTAATGTTCTTGAATATCGTTAAATTTTGTGTAAGTATCCATTTTCATCTTCATTTCATATCATTAAATTCAAATTTCAGATCATATCAGTTTCATTTTCTCCAAAGAAACAGCTGTGCAGCTGTAATGGTTCTAGAAATAGCATAGCGTGCTAAATTAGCATGCACGTAAGGGAAAGTTCAGTCGACCTTGTGAGTTCATCGACAAACATTGTTTTCACCTCAAGAGGTTGTTGTTTTGAGGTTTTTAACTCTATTAACTACTAATTCACACCAGCAGTCGATAGCTTGATCGTTGGCCTCATGTGCTTAATTTTTAAATTACTTGCCTTCACGATTTTTCTCTTTCTTATCAAATAGCATACTGTTAAATTCATACTTCAATGGTTTTGATAAACAGTTTCTACAGGATATTCTTGGAAAAATAAAACTTTAATTAATTCATTTATGTACGTTACAACTTGTTATTAATATTTTCGTTTTGTTTCAGGATACCAATGCAATCGTTTAGCATTAATACCCTTTTCTAATATTCCTTTACTTTTACTGTAAGTGTTGACACCATTCAATTAAATGTACTGTATACTTAGGATTTCAATAATTTGAATTCTATATCATAATATAATAATATCATAGTAATAATTCTATATGCCATAGCCTGTGGCTCTTGCAGCAATTTGCCAATGACCAGTTTTATAGAAGGTTTAAATCACAAGTGATTATCACTATAGTGCTTATCATTATGACTCATGAATTCCTCCTCTGACATTGAACACATTTCGGAAATAGACGTTTTGTTTATGATACATCTTGATGATATGTCTTCAAACAATCATTTCAACACAGATGACATCACTTTCCACAGAGTCACCCATAACTTCCAGTACCTTGAATCACAAGCATTAACGATCACTTGTGAAACAGATTTACGAGGCTGTTTGAGTTTATTACCATTAAATAAAGCTCGCAACATCATACCATATATGCCTGTAATAATCCAACGTAAAGTCTTATACCGTTTACATCATTACGGGCGAAATTAAGCTTATATTTCGCTATAATGGCTTCTATCGATCAATTAACTGAAAATTCGTTCCTAAGAATGATTAAGATTAGATCTTAATGTTCTTTACAGAACTTTTCTATTTTATTTAATATTTCTTCATCCAAATTGACTAAATTTTCAGTTTCAATATGAATAGTTATCCTAAAATCCGTTGGAAGTCTTGAATTTCTGAAATCTCCAAGGTATAAGGGTTGTGCCCTCACAAGATGTAATTTCCTGCGCAGAATCAATAGAAATTTAATTACTCGGGCTCTTAATTTAATGTATTACACGGAGATTTGTGCTCTTAAGGTACTGAAACTGGTAAAGCAACTGAGATATAATTAAAACGCAAGCTTTAGAAGGTTTGAAATGAATAACAATTTGAATATATTTTTCACAAGCTTGAGTAAATTGTATTCTTTGACTTTATTAACCTCAAATTTATCTTCTTTTACTGTTAACAACGTTTTCAGCATATCCTTCAATACTTTATATGATTTTATTACATACATTTTTTTAAGTCTGCGGCCCGTGGCCCATCTCCCCTAGTACGCACTCTGAAGTATTCCCTGTGACGCAGGTGGACTTTGGCCACTTACGTGGCCTCTGTCACACGATTGGGTCGGGTCTTTAGGCATCATCTCCCACATCGGCGTGCTGCGGGGCCTCAGCCCTGTAGCACGCAACCCGGCCATCCTGCTTCTGTAAGGACGGCGGGTGGATAGCCCGCCGTCCTCAGACCCCGATCACGGCAGTCGCCGGTCTTGGGCGTAGATAAGTCAGTGGCACCCTGGCCGCCGACTTCAGAACTCAGCGGGAGGGTACACTCGACTGCCTCCTTCGCGAGTTATTACATACATAACATTTCTTTTCCATTCATCACAAACATTTATGTACAACATATATCTATAGGATTCGTGCAGGGTCTTCCCCTAAACACATAAGCCTCTAAACATGCAAGGGGCTGCTTCATAAAGCCTTTATCTTCTCCTGTGCAACACATGGGAGTGCATCCATGCTTACTATAGTGACGGGGGACACCAAAACTTACGAGGTCTGCTGTCACTCTTCCGCTATAGAACTGGTGGTGGACTCCGTCATTCTGTCGATGATATCGGCAGGTAGACTATTTTTTCTGTTGCGTAGTTCTGGTGGGTCCCATTCTGGGAGGCTGTTCTTTCGGCTGAGCTGCGTCTGGCGGTGAGCGTGTTGGTGCGAGCAGTGCTGTCTAGGACGAGGGTCCTCGCGGCGAATCTGGCTCAGGCCAGCGACCGTTTGGGATACGAATGACATCTTTTTTGGAAAGTATACTGCAATTTAAAACTTACAGTTATTAGGAGAGAAGGTTAAAGTCAGATTTTGAAAATATAATGTACTTTTTGTTACGTAAATGGAGATTAAATTCATTTTCAAAGTTCGGAATATGTACTTAGTTTGTGAACAGAACTTGAAACTACCTGACTTAGTTTTAGAATTTCTTTTTTCTATACTTTTGGAGCACTTGCATAAACACGATGGTTGAAGGCATCTCTTCTGGTACTGATGGTACGCCTTAAACGACAAATGGTAACTCTCTGTATATTTAGCTATAAAACGTTCATTCCTACTTACATGTACGGCAGACAGATTTAATTACCATAAAGCCTAAACAAGCCTTCCAAGTCAAATAAATAAATAAGTCACGCTAAGTAAAGCCTAAGTGCCAGTGCGCTTGAATTTATCAAATATTAAACGAGCCACGGGGAAAGTGAAGAAAACATGGTCACGCGATTGTTTAAACTTCCCTTACTTAAAGCACAGAATAGGGAATAGTACTTACATACAGAACTTGCACTCCGACGTTAATTAAAGCACATTCTTTTGTTTACAGAGAACATAATTCGAACGTTAGGGTTGTCCAGTATAATTTGACCAATAATTATGACGTTAATGCGTCAATATCAATGCCGTGTCACAAACAAGAGACCACCATTACTGACTTACAACTTCAAGTTGTAGCTGACGTCACGTATTTTTTGCGATTGTTAGATGAGTGACATAGGCCTGCTTAAACGAACAAACAAATATGAACAAAATTAATTACGAGGTCATATTTAGCTAATCTATAATATTTTATATGATTATAACAATTTTACGTGGCGACATAATTTAATTGACTAACTATCTGAAGTCAACATTGAAAGCTTAAAATTCCAAATTATTTTCTCGCTTTTATGTTCAGACATTGGTCGAAAGTGAAAATGAAACAAATCGCTTTTAACCACGCGAACCTGAACAGCCGCCTTCTAATGAATCCACAATATATACAAATTACTCAATTTTGCTGTTTCTAACCAAGTTTAATGCTCTGGAAGGAAAAACTGCTTATTAATTGGGCGAGCGAAAGCAAGTGAGCGAAGTGTTTACATTTCGAGATTGGACAGTTTTGTTTACGTCTGTCTGTTTATGTGTTCCGGGTTGTCTTCACGAAACATGGCACAATGTTCTTTGATTTAAAACAGTTTTCATCCAACTTCCAAAAAACTATAAGTGTTAGTTTGTTTATGTTTGTTACCTCATATCTCTGGACTGGGTGATTCGATTTTGATTTTTTTTAAATGAAATCTACTGCTTCCCAGGTGGTCCTATTTCAATTTGGTCCCAATCCGACAATTATATGTTCCCATTTTGGTAATTTGAAGTCGGTTGTCGGGTTTTAAACCTTTATAAAGACCACTTTATGTCAAAAAGCATATGATTTAGATTGGTAGACTGCTTTTGAGGCGTCGTCATCTCGTAGTAGTTCTCCGCTAAGTTTCTCCTGTGAGAACCAGTTTCAAAGATTCCCCTAACCCTAAACTTACTTACAAAGCGCAACATCTCCGTGGCTTATTCTCTCTATACAGTTGAAAAACTTTCCATAAGTATTACATATTGACCGAGCATGTGAAACTTGCGAAACATTTGAAGACTGGACAATTTTGCTTTATTTTTTTTTCGTCAATTTTGTCTGTCTGTCTGTCTATGTCTGTCTGTTCCGGGCTACCGGACAATTTTTTTTCCGATCTCCACGAAATTTGGCACAAGTGATAAGATAAGATAAGATAAATACTAAAGATAAATACTAAAGAGACAGTTATGTCACACATGCCTTTAGAATAATGTACAATAGGCGGCCTTATTGCTCAAGAGCAATCTCTTCCAGGCAACTTTAGGATGGAAAGAAAATGGAGAGAGATGATAGAGGTTGTGTACAATGTATTAATAATATAATAAATTGATAAAATATACGAAGAGAGTGGATCGTGAAAGAGTTCAGTGAGTAACAAAATAAATAAATATTAATAGAAAATAAATGCCTAAGTGTTCCGTGATTAAAAAAAATCGAGCTTTTTTTCATGAGGGTGGGAAACGGGGGGAAAAATCCTAAATAAAGTTTTGATTATTCAACTGCTTAACCATTGTTCAAAATAGAAATCAAAAATTGACACAGCAACCTACTTCATACTACCGAAATTGGACCAAATAGCTGTTAAAATGGGACCAAATTGAAATGGGCCCACGTGAGACGTAGTAGCATCCAATTTAAAAAAAAATCATAATCGGTGTGGCCAGTCCGGAGATATGAAGTAACAAACATGAAAAAAAAAACAGGCAAATCAAAAAAGAATATTTTAATATTTCATGCAAATGTATGTAAATTCAAAAACGCGACGGACGGACAGACAGACAGACAGACAGACAAATTGTCGTATTAAATATATAGATCATCACTATTTAGTGATAAGGCTGCCACATTTGTACATTTTCTTAAGTATTTTGATTTCCCACGTATATTTATATTGGTGTATAATAAATTTTATTGTATTGTATACTTAAATATAACTTGTAATCTATCTCCTATACATGTTTTTACTTCGCATAAAACCAATTTTAACCCTCTAAAAACGTTCCGGATGCTTCACCCGTCTTTTATGTGCAACAAAATTAGGTCAGTGTCCTCATAGGGACGTTTTATCGAACATAAACACCCGAATGTCGTAAATCCCTGATAAAGAGTGTTTACTTACTGAGTAATAGGAAAACATAAGACAGAAACTTTAATAAACAGTATAAACTTAAGGCAAAAGGGTCTTTTACCCGATTATTGAGATATAAACCTACTTATTTATTACCCGACGTTTCGACCCTGTTACAAGAGCCGTGGTCACGACGATGAGCTGAAGCCAGTCCACCCGTGACCACGGCTCTTGTATGAAACAGGGTCGAGACGTAAGAACTTGTAGTTCCTGAGATGAGCGTGTACTTACAACCGAACAAACAAAATCTTCACATTTATTAGAATAAATACATAATAAAACGTAGTCATTACATTTGGCAAAGATAAATAGTTATAGGGATGAAAATATAAGCTGGTGTAGGCATGTATGGATCTGTGCCAAACCAAGGGCTGTGGCGTCGTATACGACGACCGTGTTGTTCTATGGATGTGGCCGTCAATGACGGTTTTATAGGCCGTAGCAACTTTGGTCTAAGTATATTAAAAGTGGTAAGCGGTGGGTAAACGTTGAACTGTTGTGTATGTACATACACGAAATTCTACGTACAACCACATGGGTGTGTGTATTAAATAGAATATGAGTAACTCATAACTGCGAGTTAGTATTAAAAAAACTATTTGGGCGAGATGACATTGTGTGAGAATGTCCAAAATTATTTATTAATGTTGAAAGCTTTACTGTTAAGTTCACACGGTTCTATTAACTCATTTTAGTAACGGATTGTTTGTGTAAAACAGATTTACTGTGTGAATCCTTTTCTCAGTTCTCATTAATGTATAACTAAATACAATGTGACAAACATAACTTTATTTATAATAATGGATAGACACATAAATGTTATGTAATATTTACAAAAATCATATACAAAATTTTCCGCGTCGCGTCGCTAAGGAACGCTGGCTGCTTTGCCACGTTGAATGACAATAGGCTACTTATTTTTTGGGCCAGAAAATAACCAGAGTTATACTGATGTTTTAAAAACGCGACACGTGCTTGCCACTTATTTCCTGCCACACATACGTCACTCATAAGTGTCAAACCAAACCACAATGTGTTATGACACGATCGTGTCACTTACGTCAATTTTACATTTGTGACCGTCGTGACCACAGATAAGTTATATTTTTCTTTGTGTAACGTTGAGTGTAAAGTTGTATAAAAAAATATTCTTTCTTTCTTTCTTTCTGAGGAGCATCGATCAGATGTTATAATATTATTCTAATTATAACAATCACTTTTAAGATAACCCGCTACACGAGCCACACACGAGGTATCGTTCGTATTATAATCTTCAGATCACATTGTTTTTATCCGACTGCTTCAGCGACTTGTTTATGTTTATTTGTACCCAATTGAAGGCAATCTCTTTTTATGAATGTCAAAACATTATCAATCATAAAGATATACCCGACTGCACGTAGCCAGATATTTCAATTGGGTATTCTAGCTGTTCCAGCGAAATTTGTATCGTCTCAAATTAAACTTTTAAGCCTTCCGTGAGTTTTTTAAGAATGAAATTAGCCAAATAGGTCCAGCCGCATTGGAAACTACTTAGTATTTTAATATGAAGTATTAATTTCTTCTCTTGTTACAACAAATTGATTCTTACCTAACTATTGCATAATTATTATAAAACGTTATGATACTCGTATATATGTTCTATTTAGGTACAATAATTGTAGTAATCATGTTTATGACCTATCACGTTTCAATATAATAGTGGCTATCATTATTTTCGTGGACGTTTGTATGAAATACCATACATGACGTCACAGATGAACTCATTTTGAAAAGGCTTTCTTTTATTACTCGCTTTGACGTCCATTGCCGGACGTCACGAGTAGGTACGCCGCGCGCCCTCGGATTGATAACCGCAGCCGGTGGAAATATTTTGTAAAGGCAGTACGCAGTAACTACTTATTTAATTTCTCTACTAAAAACGCCATACATTGACACGAAAACTTGCTTCAAATTACAGGAAGAACCAAACCCACTATGGGATTAAAACCCACTACATCGTGGGGTTTGATGAATCCCACTCAGAACACATCTTTGTCACTATGGTTTGTTACTGTGTCGGGGTGTAATTTATCTATAATTAGCTGTCCCGAAGAACTTCCACGAATATTTCAAGACCAAAATCAGCCAAATCGTTCTAGCCATTTTCGAGTTTAGCGGGACAAACAATCAAGTATATAGGTGTTTATTATTTTCAGTTTATACCATAACACAAGCTTAAAAATTTGTCGGAATGGGACCAAATTCAAACTCCTCCTTTTTTGGAAGTCGGTTGAAAAGCCTTCTTTGGGTTAGATGGCGTCATCTATGTCAGATTAAAAAATCTGTCTGAGTAAGTCTTAATTTCGTAACTGCCATTATGCAGTTTGCATATAGTTATGGAGTTGGTGCTGGTTGCATCATTAGACTCGTCTGGCAGCGTGCCATAAAAGGTCACAATTTGTGAACCAGGCTATAACAGCTTTGACAGTATATTTAAGTGTCAGTCACTGCAGTCACTTATTAAAAATTTGATTGGACTTTGACACATTTAAATAATTCTAATTTCAAAGTTTAGCTGGAGTTCAATTTTTGCTGAGCGCGTAGCTGGTGGCTTTTTAGGTTACCTCTGGCGCTCCGCAAGTATCGGGTTCCCAGACTCTCACGTACCGAACCACGTTTCTTATCCTGCACCTGGAGCTAGTTAGGAATAACTAGTTCTTCTGTGCGGGACTATCAACTAATCAAGCATTACCTTGACATTGGCGAAATAATCGATGAACATAGATGGAGCCACGTTTTTAAAAAAAGAAGAAGAAAGTTTAGCTATATAAACCAACTGCAAAAACGAGAAGGTTTCTCAATCCGACCGTACAATAATACAATTTATAGTAGGTAAGACTCAGTATCAACATTTTCGAGGCACAGGCCCTTCTCATCTAGGTATATGCAGTGCAACTGCATATCTTTATATCTCCACACGAAATATAGCATTTTTTTTAAATATAATGTTTTTTGGAAATTCTCACACAACGCCATCTAACCCAAATTAAGCTAATATAAGCTTCTGTTATGGGATCTAGACGACGATTTCTAAATACATACATTATTATACTTAGAAAATACCCAAAGTCCGAAACAAATATTTGTGGATCGCGCAAATGATTTGATTCGACCCGGAATCGAACCTGGGACCTCAGGGACGGCAGTCGATTATATGATACCCATGAGACGAAATAAGTTGGTTCTTATATTTCACTTAACTGGCACCTTTGGAGCAATCTATGATTTCCCTAGAGTGGCCATTTTTATCATGAATTGTTGAGGGAAAATAATAGTAGGTAATCCAGATCTGAATTACGGTCATACACAATTCTTTTCAACCGACTTCCAAAAAAGGAAGCGGTTCTCAATTCGACTGTATGATTTTTTTATGTTTGTGACCTCATATCTTTGGACTGGGTGAACCGATTTTGATTTATTTTTGTTTCATTGGTCCCATTCCTACAATTATTTGGTCCAATTTCGGTAATTTGAAGTTGGTTTCTGTGTCAATTATTGGCGTGTATTTTCTTGTTACATGACACAAACAGACAAAAATCACGTCTTTACCCCCGAAAGGATAGACAGAGGCGCTTACTATGCCCACGTTTTGCCAATCATTTCGTTAACTCCGCTTAATAGGTGCCTGCCGTGTCCAGAGATGGAATATTTGACATTATTATTTGAGAGGGTATATTTGACAGATTCGTTTATTAGCAGGTGCACCGCTTTAGGTGAGGATGAATTGGACCCTAACGGTGTTGGTACAGAAACGGCGAAGGGTTTTTACTGGTCTTATTACAGAACTTAGAAGTCAGCCGCTTTGCAGTAAGGGTAGCTACACACATAAGCGGGCCGGCATTGTCGGTTCGGCAATATTTGTCGAACAACAAAGCCGACCCGAAGCAATTACTGCACTTGTTCGACTTCAATTGGCTAGTGCCGATCGAGTTGTTCATTCGGTTCACACATCATTCCATTCGGTAGTATTGCAGAATGAAAAAGCCAACCCAAAGCAACTACTAAATTACGTTCGGCTTGTGCCGATCGGCACAATTCGGTTTTCATTCGGGCGTCGCGCGCGCGTCCTCCACGCAGTATCGTCTCAAAAGTCGCAAGCCGACTGGCATAAGTCGGCAGTTGCCAAGCCGAGTGATAATATGCGGCATTCGAGCGGCTTATGATTCCCGAACATTCATCTACATATATATTCAATTTTACCGTCCGGCTTTGCCGATTGATGCCGGCTCGCTGTGTTCAGCAACTACCAAGCCGAGTGGTAATGTGCGGCAGCCGAGCGATTTGTG
Source organism: Nudaria mundana (assembly GCA_963556515.1). Taxonomy (NCBI): domain Eukaryota; kingdom Metazoa; phylum Arthropoda; class Insecta; order Lepidoptera; family Erebidae; genus Nudaria; species Nudaria mundana. Next base: position 22,573,349 of record OY748289.1, on the reverse strand, counting down.
ATTCCCGAACATTCATCTACATATATTCGATTTAACCGCCCGGCCTTGCCGATTAATGCCGGCCGGCTTATCTGTGTAGCTACCCTTAGACTGGAAAGCCCCTCCACTGGGTTGGGAAAACCCATTACGTTTCGTCTTGCCCCCTAAGGGGTAAATATAGGTGTTATAAACCAATATTTCATCTGTCTACACTAACTATAATTTGTTATTTATGAAGTTCCAAGAAAAATAGGCAGAAATCCAATATGAAACAGTATTGAAGGACGAAATGAATAAGTTAACAGCAGATTTGAACTATTGTTGAAGGTCTTATGGACATACTAGAATGTTCATCTTGGTACTATATTATTTAAAGTGTACCTAAAGTACCAGTACCAACCTAGAAGCGTCCTACAATCAATAACACACACACCCACACGCAAATCCATACATAAAACGGAAAGTGGACAAAAGACCCGCCCCCCACCCCCTCTTCTTATTAGGTGACACCATCAAACTGGCGAAAGAAGGGCGTAATAACGTGTCAGAGACGATGGATGAAAGAAGATTGACGAAACAGAAGAAACCTACATAAGGCGGTGTGGATAGATTGATCTAGGCGGACGTACTTTGTAAATCGAATATATTTTGTACAAAGGCCAATAATTATGAAAGTGGAAGCAGCGAGAGAAGTACCTATACTAAGATCGTAGGAAGTGGAATTCTATAGTTGTATGCACACACACACACACACACACACACACATCTCACGCCTATATACCCGTAGGCGTAGGCAGAGGTGCATTAAACACCCAAAAATATGCCAGTATTTTTAGTCTTACGTAATAGGGGGCAAGCCTATTGCCGACACGGGCACACATATAATGGGTTATGTCCAAAATGGTCGAATGAATTTAATATAAAGTAGCAGCTATGTTGTAATTTTGAAAAAAAAAATTGATAAGTACCCGTTGCCTTGCGATGAAATGTTGATGAAGTGCAATGATTTTAAATACAATGGATTTCGGATCATCGCTCAAAAGTGTCCGAACTAAAAGAGAAACAAAACGCTAAAAGAGAAACAATCGCGCGCCAGTCTTGATTTTGACAACTGAACGACAACACGTTGCACAATGCCGTACTGTATTGTAAAAACGTGTAAAAACTACGAAAAAAAAGCAAATTGAAGACGGTGTATCATATTTTCAGTAAATAAGCTTTTGTTTTATTATTTGCAATTTATTATTTCACTTAAAATACAGTATTTCGTCGATAATAAATTAAAAGACAAAAGTAAATATTGCAATCCAGTCCAATACCGAAGTACCTATCTGTCTCTTTCGAACTCATCCCAAGCTCAGTAAAAAGAAAGAGACCATTTCATTTTCACTGAATAATGTACTAACAAAATGACCATTCAGATTTATTCGGATTACCGATAGCGATAAAACTATTTGGAACAAAGATTATAGTGGAGACGCCTTGGCTCTTTATGATTTTTTTTTCGTTATATGAACCAACATCTATTTCAGTTTTCCTCGGGATCCAGTACACTGTGCACAATGGAAAAATATTATTGCCCTAGCACGGCGAGAAGAATATTTTGATCCAAAAAATAACAATCTTGTTTGTTCGGCTCATTTTATGGACATAACAAAAAGAGGTCCGATCTTTATGAAACTTGTACAAGAATCCCTTGATTGAATGGAGGAGATAAGCCCAAAAATGTTTTTAATTTTCACAGGGTATCATTGTTTTGTCATAAATATAATTACACATGTCATTTTATTTCGTGTATGTACTGTTATTTTCTTTTTATTTGGATTCTCGGTAATGTATTCCCACGGGAATCGGGGCCGAGATAACTATATCTCGCGGGCGGAGTCACGGTAATCAGCTAGTAGCCAATAATTTCGTATCCCAAAAATTAACCATAAGATAAAAATAAATTAATGATGCGCAGTTTTAGCAACTAATTCAGTCACTTGAAACACGGCTATCTTGTAGTAGACGTAGCGACATAGCGTTATGAAAATAGTAATGAAAGCGGAAGAACTTTGACACCCGAAAGTTTGGCATTTATAATATTATAATTAGTTAAATTCATTAATTCCCTTTTTGTTATTCATACACTACAGTTACTTATTATGAAACTGACTCGAAAAAAAAAATCTTTGTCAGTCGTTAATTAGTTTTTCAGCTTATTTCGTCTAACATAAACAAGTAATTACAATTTATAAGATTATGTAATTTATTGTAGTCTTACATTAATTATTACGCCTACGTAGGTACATATCATGGAATCCTTAAAAGACTTTAACAAAATAAACCTACTCCATTGTTTCTATGTTCACGTAGTTCAAGTATAAGCTGCATAAGGTGAATTAGTCAGGCGGACAGATAGAAGCTACGTAATGCGATAAATTAGTGCAAACAAAAGTGAACACTATTCCGTTGAATCAAGGTTTAAATTTTAATATGAATATCAATAATTTGTTTTTATCTATGTATGCCTATGTATAATGTATAGGTCGACTCGGGACATTATTTTCTTGCGATTTGTTCTAGATCCTATGTCCGTTGTATTATAAGGTCTTTGATGAAGTGCAACAAAATCTTACGTGCAAGTCGCTATTGCACAGCCAATTAAAATCCTGGGCGTCTCGGACGCCATATATCTATGCGTTCAACACGTTGACTGCTTCGGTGGCGTAGTCGGTAGTGCATCTGCTTTCGACACCGGAGTCTCGGGTTCGATTCCCGGTCGGGACAAACTTTCTGTGAAGACAGATACGTTTGTGCCGAAGTCTGGGTGTTTCCTATGTATGTATGTATTTACAAAAAAAAACGTGTATAAGTATTTATATCAGTTTATCTAGTAGGTACTCATATCACAAGCTCTGCTTAGTTTGAGACTAGATGTGGCGTAGTGTGAATTGTCCTAACATATTATATTATATTAATATTATAGCCTAACATGCTCGAACTGCAAAGATTCTATTTAGTTGTATGTAACATCTGTCCCCGCTGTTGCAATTTAATTTGGATTTACACATTGATTATGGAACCTCTATAGTACTCGGTAACGGCAATATACTTGCCCCCTATTATGTGGAACCAACAAAATTACTGATAAACTGTGGGTGTGTAATGCACCTGTACCTGCCGATATTGTATGTAGTTATGTGTATAACAAACATCCGGCTATACTCGGTTCTTAAACATACACAGCCTATCTGATTGACTGAGGGAACGAAGCGACCGAAATCTCCGTTTCAACATGCAGACTGGGGAGAATTTCTTTCGTCTGTACCTCTACATCTCCACATCTACGGGTTCTGTCAGATCATGTTGAGGCCGTATTTATCAACCGATTTGCATGAAACTTTACACACACACTCCTTGCTTACAATGAATAACATTTGAATGATATTTTTTGGATTGGATGACAAATGAAAGAGTAATAAAGAAAACTGAAGAAGCAATTTTCTAAACTAAGCCGCTCCCGAAGTCTCCGGTTCACAGAACCACTAGTAGTAACTCGTTACTTTGACTTATAGGCGGTTCTAAAACCAAAAGTTTTTGGGTCACCACAGGATATGCAAAGTTTGGGTTGCGTAACTCACGGTAACGTTTATGAATAGTGAGTTCATCCGGTTTTGTTCATTGTTTGAAAAACATACTTTTAAAGCTGTATGTTTTGATAAAATCCGATGCTAGAGTAAAATATTGTATCAACCCATTGTAAGAAAATAGGGTTGCACTGATTGATGATTGATTGCTGATTGATGTTACTCTTTCACGCTCAAACGGTTGAACCAATTCTGATAAAAAGTATGAAGGTAACTGACAGTCTGGATTAAGCATAGGTTACTATGTATTCGGTGTTCCCGAGGTAATTGGTGACAATAAGATTAAATCCACGCGGGGGGAGCCACCGGTATTAGCTATTTGAACTTATAACTAAGTTATTTGTGAGCCAGTTAAATGGTATAGTTCTACTTAGGGAAAGATAAAATCTGTACCTGGGACTTGTGACCTAATTACTGATTTACAATTCTGGGTACTCTAGAAAATAAATCACATATACCTTTATTTATTTTGATTTAACTATGTGTATTCTTTGAAAAAACAATCTATTTACGTACTATGTATAATGAAAAATAAAATAAAAAGAAACTAACTTAAATCAGGAAATCATTAGACGAAGATATTACTAAAAGTTGGATCAAGAATATTTTTCAAAACCAAATGCATTTAGTTTAAATAGGTAGGTGTTTTTTTAATAAAACCTTACCCTTTAAAAACACAGTCCTTTTTAAAAATAGCACACTGTCACAAACACAACACGACACTTTAAAAAATCTATGCGTATTTAAGGTGATGGCGGCAAATGTGAGACTCTTTTCACCCGTGACTCGGCCACGCAACTGCCCGGGTTTTGTGCTCACTACCGATCGATCGTCCTGCGCAAGTCTGGTAGACTCCGTGTTCCAACACCCTATTATCTTATGTATGAACGTAGCATATACAAGGAAAAGTGAATAAAACACCACAGAATAACGATATATCTTTTCATTATTATTTATATTCCTAAGATAGGTAAATACTGATATATAAAAGATTTACTTTTAAATAATCTAGTCATGAGTTAATACGGTTTCTGTAGGCTTAGTCAGCGTATAATTTTACATTTTGAATCGCAAAAGCGATAGTCTGGACCCAGTGGCTGTACCCTTGCCAGGAATAACGTTTTACCAGCTGGCCAAGACCACTAGCCAAGGCCTCCAATCGTCCGATCGTATTGGCAATGTGTGACTAGTGTCTGAGTCTAGCGTATTGTCACAATAAACAACTGTTTATTGAGAAACTACCAGACGTCCGCTTGACAAATTATATACACAAAAACCTTTCTTGAGAATCACTCTAGGTGTCCATTGGTGAAAACCGTATCAAAATCCGTTGCGTAGTTTTAAAGATCTAAGCTTACATAGGGAACGGAAGAGACTTTGTTTAATACTAGGTATGTTATGTTTATCGTTGATTGGATATATCAAAATGTAAAAGAACAAAACGACAGAAGTTAGAAGTTTATAAACTTTTTTAACACCAAATCACTTTACAATATTACGTTTTAATGAAAAGTTACGGAATCAACTAAAGTGCTCTCAAAAGAGACGAAGTTTAAATAAGAGGTTCCATGTTTTACTTTGTTTAAATTGATATTATCTACAACTAATTAAAAGGAAGAACATATTAAAAGGGAATTAATCCTTTCACTGCAAAGGAAAGGGAAATCAATTGTAATAATAATGAATAAATATATTTAAGAATGATTCTTAATTAAAATAAGTTTGCATACACACAATACAAACATAATGTGTTATCCATCTGTTTATTCAGAGCAGAAGACTAAGCTTTGCTGAAAGGGTTGAAGTTTTTCACTCATTAAAAAGGCTAAAAAACTTATTTAGAAAATAACTTACCGGTACTTTTTATCTCTATGCCAAACGGAGATATGGAGGGTCTGATGGTCGTAGATAGCGGTTGGTAGTGGTAGTTTCAAATGCCTCTGAAACTCTGGTTCCCGTTTACCATACAGCACAGACGTCCTTTGGAAGATCGATCTTTGAGAAGGTAGAGACTTGCTTTCTGATACGCCACTGATGACAACCTATTTAAAAAGTAAAATATTGTTATAAAACCTTTTATGAAAAAGCTATTTAGTACAAAAGCCTTAGAGAGAAAAAAAAATATAATAAACCAACCTTCGCGTAAGCATTGATGTCATCCATTTTCCCAGTAGGCCGCTGAAGATCTTTGCATCGTACAACTGAAAGTTAAACACCATCATCAGAACTCTACCCTAATGCATATCAATAAAATGTTTAATAAAATGAAAAGTTCGATAGTCACCACTCACCGTGAACGTCTATGACATCATTGTTCGTTTTAATTTCTAAATCTATCGTTCCTTTTATTGCTTGAAAACGATCGCAGCTTCGGTCTAAGCGATTACTAGCTACGCTTCTTCTTTTCTCATCGCTACTATTGATACTACATTCTTCAGGTGAAAATGTTAAACACCGTCTTGTAGATTTATGTTCGATAACAGGTGTAAAACCTTCAGTTGGAAGCAGATCTTCATCAAGTTTACTCGTTTTATGAGCCCGTTCTTCACTCAACACCTTGCCTGGTCTTTTGAGGTTCGGAACCGGAGTTATAGGACTTGGAATACCATGTTCTAGAGTTAAACCAAATAGTTCTCTGGATCTCTTGTTGTGGTTATTGTCAAAAGGCATTAAACTACTATGTGAAACATTAGATTTCAAAGAAATATTAGGGTAATCATCAGATTCTGTTGGATGAGATAGAGGAGGGCTTAGAGGTTCGCATAGTGAAGTGTTAGGTAATTCAGTAGCTGGACTTGGAATCCCAATTTCAAGAGTGAGTATTGATGTTTTGGTGTCCTTATTTCTCGATTGGCTTTCGTTGCTAACATTCGATTTTTTTCGTCGAATACATCTTTGACGTTTTAATCGAAGACTTGACCTTTCTTTTACTTTAGAAAATAAATCAGAAGTGGATTCAGATGATATAATATCCATATTACTTTTATGTGTAGATGTATTCATTGAGTGTGATCTTGTTAGAAGTATACTAGAGTTTTTAGGAGCTGTTTTCTCATTTAACTTTACGTCTGGAGTCCTAACTTCTCTTTCATTGTAACCATCTCCATCATCTAATATAAAACAACCCACTGGGAGATTTTTTAGTAGTTTATCGTTAACTCTACTCACTGGCTGCTTCTTGGTTGGTGTTCCTTTCGGTGAAATGGAATTCTCTCTCGATAAATTAACATATTTGGCTTCTTTGATTAGATTAGCTTTGTTTTGTGCTTGGGGATTGACAAACAACTCTTTGATTGTATCAAGCGAAGGCATTTCTTCATCAATTTTATGCTCTACTGCATTATTGTTGTTCAATATTCTTCTTTTTGATTTTACAATTTTGGTACTCTTTATTATGTCTTCAATCATTTTTTCAAGAGTTGTGTCACCCATTTGTGTTGTTGATACAGTAGAACCGGTGTCATTGTTTGTAGAGTCCTTGCCCAAAATGAATTTATTTTCCATTTCAGTAGTACTTTCTTCATCTCTCAAAGGTATTGTAAAAGGGTTTTCTACTTTCGGAAAAAAATCTGTAACATCATTCTTGTAAGGAATTCTTTGAGATTTACTATGTGTGCTCATGGTACTGAATCTTAATGCAGCTAATTTAGTTGATAAAGGTGTAATAGATACCGGAGAACACCCTTCTCTTACTAAAGTATGAGCGTCTACTTTGTCTACAGATGGAGATTTGAATGAACTCTCAAACTCATTGGTTTTCTTGCGGGTTCTTTTCAGAGGCCTAATATTCGTTCGGACTATATCATTATTATTAAAGTAAAGTGGGTTGTCCATAAAAATATGGTGTCCAAATATAGGTAAAGTCGTCTTTTCAACTATACTTTTGTTTATTGTCAATGGTTTTTCAATACAGTTAATAATAAGATCTTGGTCATACTCAATTTCGACTAATCCTTCATTTACTGTTTTTGTTGTGCATATTGGGTTATTTGATTGCTTCACTTGGGCAAATGAATGTCTACTACTGGTAGTATTTGCACTCAATCTATCAGAAAGTTCATTTAGAGATGGCTCGGATGAACTATGACCTAATTTAGAAGTAATTGATGGTTCGTCGATAGGTTTACTTCTTCGTTCAGATTTATAAACGCGGCTATCTCTGTTAAAGAATTCATTGGTACTTGCCATTTCTAGTCTTCTTTTCTTAGCTTCTCTTACCCGTCTGCTGTATGTTGGTGGAGATGGTGGCATATCTGGAGGGATACCATCTTTAGAGTTATTTAAATAGAGTTTTCTTCTATCATAATTCTTTACTGGTGTACCAGTGGGTGTGATGTTACTAACGTCTTTAAGGGCAAGACATTCAGATTTCTTAATAAATCCTTCTTTGAAATAGTTTGGTGTATTACCTATGTAGTGCATATTTTCTTTGTCAGCAACTTGAAGATATTTTCTAGCTGCATTTGATCCTAATGATCTTCGCTGGTATCTACTTGGTTTTTTACTCTTTTTAACTGATTGAGCATCAAGAGATCTCCTGATTTTGGAGTTGTCGTATGGTCTTTCCAGACATTCATAGTTTTCGTTCTCATTTTCGTTCGCTATTCGATGCTCTTGATTCTTTTTACCATAAACTGCCCACTTAAGCATCTTTTACCTGAAATAAATAAAATATATAATTAGATTCTTGTATCTCTTACTGCCTTCTAAATATAGGAAGGTGATTAAAACATTGACTTGACTATTGATCTATTTAATTATCTAAGTAGATAAATACACATTATACATTTATAACCACATCATAAACCAAAAATATGGTTTTTCAATTATGAGGAACCTTTATTGAATTGGAATGTATCTTTTGCATGGAAAGTTCAAGCAATGAAAAATGTTTCGGTGGTGCTTCGTTTAGTCTGCTTGCCTACTGGCTACACAAGCACCCGGCCGGCCTGATTGTAAGGGCACTTAACGTATTGTACCATCAGAAGTATCACCGACTCTACCACCTGATAGATTAAAACGACGCAAAGATCAAATTCGTTCTACTTGTCAGGTGGCACCGCAAACATCCACAAGTCAGATCCGTTACTAACTTTTCTCTGAAGTGACGCATTACTCTCAAACGATCAGGTCAATATGGTACTCAATATCAAGTGATCACCATTACGTAAAATTGCTTCCTATATGACTTTAGTACCGTTAGCAAATTAGTTATGGCCTGATATCGGAGCGAATGCAATCGAGAATGTGAGGACGCTCTACTGAAATGTTAGATATGGTTTGAAATCGATATTACTTAAACATTTTATGGTTTAATAATATTGTGTAATAAATAACTTGGAATGACGCAAAAAGCGAAAGTATAATCTATTTTAAGAACATCTATGAAAGGAATTCACCAAAAAAAAATAACTAGTATTTTAGTTCTCACTTCCTAAGCAAGAGCATCTGTAGGGATGTACGAGCCAGCACAAGTTTACGTTAGGAATCTAAAATAATAATCTCTAATAGACCAAGAACGTTAAAGTTCATACTGCACCCTAACATCAATAACAAATATATTACAAAATAACATTGTTTGTTAAATAAATGCTTTAAAGATTAATTAAACATCTAAAATTAACGTAATATAACGAAAAAGGTTCATAATTTGCAAGACAAACGAAAAAATGGCACGCCTCTACGTAACATACAGTTATTATGGACTAATCACGAACTAATCGTTTAAAAATACATTCAAATGCACACATTATTATGCTAAAACGTTCAGAAATATTTCTCATTGTGGTACATTAAACATGGCCGATTTCATCTCGGTTACGGCCTGGGCAATAATTCATATTTCCCGCTTTACTTACCAAATTGACTGTGTAATTAGAAACTCAGTATTTCCATTCATAGCCACGGTACTGTGACAGATTCATGCTGAGCAAGAAACCAGTGTGTACACAATGCAAGTCGAGAAATTCGCGTACTAATACAACACCGCAAAAACAGGGCGTACATTATCCTCTCCCTACCTATTCACTACCAAATTACTATTGAATTTAAGATTTTTCTGAAGCATTTTTTAATATCGAATGCACGTCTCGACTCGCCAAAATGTGGGGTCGCGAACAAAAAAGGTTTCTTAGTCAATGCACAAACTCCAGTTATACAAGTCATTCAGATTTTAAACTGAATAAGTTTGTGTTTGAAATAAGGTTTACATTTAAGCACTAAATACTTATTGGTACGTATGGTGCGTGCTGGACGTCAACGATCCTGACTGAATAGAATGAAACTCGTTTTAGCCGATTCGGAATTTGAATCTTTGAATTTGCGAAGCGGTTACTATTTATGCCAGACGAGCAGACGTTCGTTCAAAGATACTTTTTATATAGGTACATTAAAATTTGTTCAGGCGGTTAACGAAATTACTCATGGGAGCGTACCTACATATCGCAAAAAGCCCAATAAGAAAATTACTTAATCACTTTGTCTTTATTAAACAAATTGTTTTTTTTCTTTTGCAAATTGAGATGCATAGAATCAAGGTCTTATGTGCCCAAAATACCCAAAACACAATCTCAATTGCTAGTGATACCTGATAAAATAAAAGTTTCTTGTTAATGGGAACATGCTCGCATCCTATAAAATGTGATAAACAAAACTACAAGGAAACTGTTGGCGGATAATGCACTTCTGTATACCTCTTCTGGGAAACAAATATGTAGATTTTCTAATTTTCACCCCTATGGTTCACAGTTCCAGGGATACATAAATAATGTATTACATACAGGCAAATGTTAGTCGGTTAGACGACAGGTGGCGCTGTAATGCATTATTCAATACAGTCCAACAGGACCTAGGGATTTATGGTTCAATAATGGATTTCAAATGTAGTTCTTACTTGGAATATTTTAATATTTTTTTAAAATTTTTATGCAGTTGAATTTTTATATTATCCTTAAATCCTAAACCTTTTTATATTATCATTATTAATACCCACTCATGATCGACTCATCTCAAGACCAGATGGGTGGTTACTTGTTAGCTCAAAGAATAAGCATTGCCATACAACGTGGCAATGCTACCAGTCTTCTGGGAACATTGCCAGTAGGCGACGAGGCGGAGGAGTTCTTTGACGCCTGTATATAGTGTAGATTTTAAAGTATATAGTTTTTAGAAGTGTAAATAGTATTTTCAGTCCCACTTAGATATCAGTTAGCAGTGAAAGTCGTGAAAGTTTAAAAATTATCACTTTTCTCGACACTTGCGCGGCTCTTCTTCTTAAAAAGTGTTTTAATGTACTTAGAAACATTTATAATTAAATAGTCAAAACAATGAAGAAACTATTAAGTAAGGACTGCGATGGCCATGTGCAAATAAATGTAATTGTTAGTAAGTGCATAGCTTACACTGACACTTAACATACGCAGCTGAAGTACACGACCCTCCTGCGCAGGCGCCGCCCGTGTTGAATGCCTCCAATTACGACGTCATTATGCCTTCAATGCCCTCAATTATACCTGTCTTAATTTACTTGTTTAGATTCTTTTTTATTTAGCGAAACTACACTCTGAAATGCCAAAGCGTTCATCATCTGGCATTCGATTAAAACTCATTTGCCAGAACACCTGGTGATTACTAAACAAAGATTTTTCAAAAAATTATATGACAAATTACGTCACATCTATTATGTTTGTATATTTAAAAAAAAATCACACTAACCTATCTTTCATACGAGTATCATGCAGTTACTACTAATTTAGAATCTACAAATCTTTACGTATTTTCCATTGTACGGGATGTAAAGTAAACATGGCGTTAAGTTGCTCTTCTTTACGTTTTTTAGGGTTTCGTATCCAAAGAGTAAAACGAACCCTATTACTGAGACTTCGCTGTCCGTCCGTACGTCTGACTATCCGTCCGTCCGTCTGTCTTGGGCTGGATTTCATGAACTGTGATAGTTTGAAAGTTGAAATTTTCACAGATGATGTATTTCTGTTGCCTCTATAACTTTTGTGCGAGTCCGACTCGCACCTGGCCGGTTTTTTTTTTGTTTTCATTTCGAATCTTTACTTGATTATGACAAAAGTAATTTCTAAGGTCAAAGAACCATACAGATAACAGTCAACGTAACATCAGTATATAATAAGCTTTATCTATGAATCTTTGACCACATGGTGGCGCGTACGCACACCCTCAAGCGTCTAAACTCTATGAATCAAATGCCAAACAAATGTTAACGAGTTTTTAGAGGTAATGACCGGCACGATAGAATCCCTTGTTTTTTTTTTGTAATTTGAAAATCTGCCACAATAGACACACACGATAGATCTGGAGGTAAATTGCTTCGTATATGGTGGACGTTTGAGTGTATTCCAACTGACTGAATAAACAATGACTTTTTTTTATTAAAAACGTAGTCATTACCACCGAAAATGCAAAAAATTTTTCTCTATATGTACTTAAGTCCGAGACGCCCAGGAATTTAATTGATTGTGTCACAGCGGTCTGTCACGTAAGATTTTGTTGCCTTTCATCAAAATTTCATCGCAAGGCATTCAATCATTTCAAATGTAGTTTTCAAAATTATAACATAGCTACTTATTTTATTAAATTCGGCCATTTTGGACATAACCCACTTTCTGGAGTGCCCGGTGACGGCAATAGGCTTACCCCCTATTATGTGGTACTAAAAATACTGGCAAATTGTGGGTGTATAATGCGCCTCTGGGGGAAATAGTCTAGATATATGTGTGTACCTACTTACAAGTAACTAAGTAAGATTTCATTATTTTCAGTTCTGTGTAAAGAAATAGTATAATAATCAAAAGCTTCTGCTTAGTTAAATAACCAAATATAAATTAAAATAAACGAAATGACCAGTGAATTAAAAAAATAATATAATTTACTTAATTAGCTGGGCACCCCTAGTTAAATATGTACCAACAGAGTCATTGTCCGTAACATTATGACTTTAAAGTTAATATCCAGTATATTTACAATTAAAAATGTAAACAGTGGACCATGGGAAACGAAAATATACGAATATATTGAAAAGATACCCGCTAGGAGGGTTAGAATGGCTTGGATATAATAACTATTGAGTTCTAATTAGCTTTGAGAGATTTTAATAAATGCAGTGAAATAGATTATTTGGATATAGGCACCTACCTATAATTGCTCTGAGGTTATACTTTTTTTAAACAAACTGGCGTACGCCCGCTTGACAAATTATATACACAAAAACCTTCCTCGAGAACCACTCTTTATTGGTGACCGCATCAAAATCCATTGCGTAGTTTTAAAGATCTAAGCAAAGGTAAAACGAAGTCGCCCGTTCCGTATGTATCGGAACGGGCGACTTTGTTTTATAAAATGTTAATGATAGTGATGTGTGAGACCTATATAATTATGATTTAGGGATAGAAAAACGGGTACCTAGTAACTAAGTATACCTACTTATTACTTAGTTAACTATTATTATAAAACTTCTTCTTAACTCATATTTCCAGTTGGATTTTTAAGGTGTGTTCTTGGATATAAATATTAATCTATTCCTTTGATTTATTTATAAAAAAAATTATTATAGTTTTTCTGTCGTTTCGTCCTAAATAACTCCTAGACACACTATTTAACCAAGTTATTGCTGAAAATAAACTGCATGTACTATAAAAATTATCGAAGTAAATACCGCTCAAAAATCATTAACAAAAAATAAATAAGACGATAGAAAAAAAGCAGCAGATGTCGTTATGTCAAAGGTAGCAAGCCCTTGCCTTACCAAATTGAAACTATTGTTAACCTCACAACCGTTCCCCTTTTGGTATACCTTCCGAATTGGAGTAATAATATTTATTATTATACAATCTGGAGCATAACGTCATCCTTTTGTTAACCCAATTCTGCTCTTCTTAACCATAAATGAGGAAGTGTGCGAAATGCATCCTGCATCATCGTCTACTAACAAAATTACCACCGAAAAATCTTTAATAGAACTCTTTTAAGTTGACCGCCATAGAGACGAATTTATTTTTTTAGGGACGCAAAGGTAATATTGTTAAGGAACCGTTTTGTTCGGTTCCGATCTAGTTTTTTTTTAATATCGCCAAGGAGTACATGTAAATGTCATGATTTATTTGTGACAAGAACCCGGCTGCTTGTGGGAAATTTACGACGATATTAAGGGGTGGGCCATATTGAAAGTTTGATTATGTATTGTGCATTAATTTATGGAGCAGATGACTTTGTAAAAACTAATATTAGACAGGTGAGGTTGTAGCAAAATTAGTATAACGGTAAAATAATAATAAATTGGTCGAGTTTGACACAAGGTAGTATTGACGTTGCTTTTTTTTTAAATTATGAAGGATTATTTTTAAATAATTTTCAGGAGTTCGATTTTTGCTGAGCGCATGGCTGGTAGCTTTTTAGGTTACCTCTGGCGCTCCGCAAAAATCGGGTTCCCAGATACTCACATACCGACCAACGTTTCTTGTCCTGCACCTGGAGCTAGTTAGGAATAACTAGTTCTTCTGTGCGGGACTATCAACTAATCAAGCATTACCTTGACATTCGCGAATCATCGATCAATATCGATGGAGCCACGTTTTTAAAGAAAGAAGAAAAGGAAGAAATAATTTTCACAAGATTTGTAACTATACAGTCACTTTACTCATAAACTACAAATTATAGATGGTTAAATGTAATGAATTAATAAAATTGTATTAACTACTGTATTATTTTATAACTTAGATATCATGTTAAGTTTATTAAATCTTCATTTCGAACGGTGTAATTTTTATTACATGCAATAAAAGTAGTCGTAAACCAACAGGCACAGATAATTTTCTAAATATTTCATAGTCTATAATAAAGACGTTAAAGTTTTATGATCTATCTTGGACAATGTCTTCTGTCATCTGTAAAGATATGTGTTATTTTTTTTCTACGTTTGATATATAGTGCCAACTCTATTTGATTTTTGAACGATGGGGCTCGAAAATCAAATCTAAATCGCAAAATCTATTGTGAACTTGTTTAAACGAATACTCGTTCTGCAGGCGTGACTTTTTAAAATATTGTTTCTTGTTTCCTATCCACCCAACCTGACTTGAGTTTCATTGTTCACATAGTGGGGTTGAAAAGAGCAGGTGTAAAACTCTACTTTTGATAAATCGCAGGCGTCGGGAAAATTATTCACACACTGAAAAAAAGCTAGTCAAAGTATACTACAACTTGTGTTCATGTTAAAATAATATGTATTTAAATTTTAACTTGATATTTAGAAAGTTTATCTACAACAATGTAGCACACACACACACACACATATCACGCCTATATCCCCGAAGAGGAGGCAGAGGTGCATTACACACCCACAATTTGCCAGTATTTTTAGCCCCACGTAACAGGGGGCAAGCCTATTGCTGTCACCGGGCACATTTATAATGGACTATGTCCAAAATGGCCGAATGAATTTCATAAAAAGTAGCAGCTATATTGTAATTTTGAAAATAAAAAACAATTGAAACCCTATGCCTTGCGATGAAATGTTGGTGAAAGGAAACAAAATCTTCCGTGCCAGCCACTATGGCACAGCCAATAAAAGTTCTGGGCGTCTCGGACTAACACTGTAGATACAATTAAAATAAATTGTTTAAATATAATTATTAAATAAAAGAGTTACCAACATGTTACCTTGCTTTAATTAATCATTTTTATTTACTGATACGATTGTACAATGTTAGATCATATTATCTTGTTTCATACAAATTTCTAAGAGACGGTGCTTCAACATTTAAAAAAAATAGAATTTCACTTGATATACTATTTTAGAGTTTCTAAATATATCTACGTGTTGGACAAATAGTTAAATTGAATTAATCAAAATTAAACGATAGCCTTAAGTGTTGAATTATATTAGTGTGTTCACGTCATAATATTGCAAACATGAACATGTTCAAAAATAATTTAAAAAATGCAAACTAGAACAACATTGACAGGTTGGTTATTTATTGAATGGAACCATCTAAGATTCTAAGGTGTGTTACATTCTTGCATTCACATCGTACGTAACTTTTTGCAATAAAGATTGCATTAGCCAATTGGACTGATGTATGTAATGAAAGATAATGTATTTATCATTATTTTTATTTAAGGTGTGACAGAGGTCGAATGGCTTGTAACTAGCATTTTAATAGTGCAAGCAGCGTACATACAATTTCCCGGTCAAAGGCTCGCTCCCTTTGCTACTATTACGTGGGACAAAGTAAAAGTTCACGTTGGTTTTATGGCCATCCTATTTGGCTAAAAAGAAAATTTTGATGAAAATTATTATCACCGATCCAAGAGCAACCTACTTCAAAACAGCGAAAGTTGAAATGTGAATTGGTGCAAAAGTCGTAAGTCTCTTATGTCAGATTTCAAAATACTTAGTTCGAAGTTTGAAAGTCAAGCATTCTATTCAGTTTTGGAACTCCATTTGACCCGTTGCCAGACATTATAATTTACTTTTCTGTGTTTGAGCTGAATGTTGAGTTGAGAAAAGAGGTTCAAACTTTTTTTTACAAATTTTATTCTTAAGGCTGTCGTAGTTACTTTTCTTTTTTATTCTAATTCTCCATGGCTGTATGTAAATCTTATTACGAATAAAGGATTCTACTCCAGTCAAGATTAACTTATTCCTCACGAGAAATATATGCAATTCTGAAATGGTAATTTTTTTATTTTAGGATATCAATCGCAAGAAATGTTATAATAGTCCTCTTTATCTTTGGACAAAAGATATGAGGAGGAGATATCTTTGGCAAACCGCCAAGTCTTATTATGTGACGGAATAAAGTAATATACCTAGTTTGTATTTGTAGATATTTAGTAAGTAGTTTGTAGACGGTTTTGCAGTCTTGTAGAACTTTAATTTCGAGTTTTCTACTTGGAAATAAGATGGCTACATTTCTATAGCAAATGATTAGAGAGGCTGTTAGACACTAAATTGGATGTTTTGATAGCTTAGCTGGTTAGATTGTTTTCTCTGTAAAGGAAGGACCGCTAGTTCAAGCTAGCACACACACACACACACATATACGCCTATATCCCCGCAGGGGTAGGCAGAGGTGTATTATACACCCACATTATGCCAGTATTTTTAGTCCCACGTAATAGGGGACAAGCCTATTGTCATCACCGGGCACACATATAATGGGTTATGTAGAAAATGATCGAATAAATTTAATAAAAAGTAGCAGCTATATTGTAATTTTGAAAAAAAATTGTAGCCCTGCGATAAAATGTTAATGAAAGGCAACAAAATCTTACGTGCCAGCCGCTATGGTACAGCCGATTAAAGTCCTGGGCGTCTTAGACTATTAACATTCAAGCTAGCAACATTCGTTTTATACAAATTAGCCGACTAATATTTGCTAGTTATTCATTTGTCATTCAGTTAGTCATTTTATAATTTTATTGGTATACTTAATGAAGGTTGAGCCTTCCTGAAATTTTGAATAGGTACAATTGCTTAAGAGTCATTTCACGTTTTCGCACGAATTTCTAATATTTTGAGCTCCTAAATTACCATAGTCTGTAATAACTAGAAGTTATTGAATATGCGCAAAAATTGGGCCAAGCTTTCGTGTTGACGTTTAATGTAACACATTTACTAACCATAACTTATTTGATCTATAGTAATCAATTTCCCACAAGCATTTTATTGAAAAACGGGCGCAGAGTTGATTTCAGAGTCGTATTTCAATCAAAAATACTTTTAAATTGTGTTTAAAAAAATACATAAAGCATTGGATATATATTTTAATCGTCATTTAATGTAACTGATGATTAAATTGTATTATAATTATTTAGTCAAAAAATAAACCATTCGGTAAATTTTTGAGTTTAACGTCGCAATTTGATCGAGATTTTTGGTTTAAATACACAGTAATTACAAAAATAAAATTATTCCAAAACAAACTACGTTCATTAGAGAACCGATTTCTGCAGTAATATAGGAAATTCTTTCATATACTATATCAAAATATTGATATAACTTCAATCGAAATTACAATAAATTACGATACACAAGTGGGCACAGTACTAAGACGGCGCATTTTGTAAAATGGCTCTTAAGTAGGTAGGTATGTCAATAGGTGTTCTAAAAGCAAGTCGTGTGGAAGTTTAAATGCATTCCATTTATAAAAACCAACTTTTTTTTTAAACTTTAAGTTAAAATACTCATGAACAAGAAAGAAAATAACAAGAGATGAAAATACTATTTTCACTTACTAAAAACTATACTATACACACTAAAATCTACACTATATACAGGCGTCAAAGAACTCCTCCGCCTCGTCGCCGACTGGCAATATTCCCAGAAGGCTGGCAGCATTGCCACGTTGTATGTCAATGCTTATTCTAATAAGCTTTTAATTTGATACCATAGACAAGATAATAATTCACAGCAATTAAATTAGACATGTTTTAAGATTAAGACAGACCTAGGTTTTTTCTAGAGTATGGCAACATTAGCAAACTAACAAGTATTATAATAACTACCTATTTGTCCCACTTTGGAGTTAATAGCTAAAATAACTGTTTTTATTACATGTTATAACATTATTAATGTAGTTTAATACTTTAATAATGGTCTATTTATACTATACTGGTATCTAATAGCTAATACATATTACCTAGCAGGTGATTACATATTTGAGCCGTTTGGGGTTGAGATACTGGGGTCATGGGGTCCGAGTGTTCGCCGCCTTTATGATGCTTCTCAGAACCAGAAGGCTGGCTATTTTTTACTCCAAAGAATAAGTATCGCCATCCAACGTGGCAACACAGCCAGCATTCTGGGAACCTTCCCAGTCGGCAACGACGCGGAGGATTTTTTAACCGATATTTTGTAATGTAAATATTTTTAGTATATAATTATGTATATTGTAATTCTTAACATAACATAACATAGCATCACGCCTTTTTCCCCATATTATAAGAGTCATTAAATACTAAAGATGGAGTTACCTGATCTGACGATATGTGCGTAATTTGGTAACAGGCGTGACGACAGTATCAAATAAAGATCCAATTCTTTTAGGATAAAATACATACTATAAATATTTAAAACACTAGCTTAATTTACTTTAAATATTCGAGATTAATAAGATTTTCAATAAAACTAGTAGTTCTGCGAAAAGTAGACCTCGCGTTATTTTCGGGTCCCTAACATCCTTTTGGGACGTGGTCTGGTGGCTGACTTTCCATGCGCACCAACAGAGGTACCAGCAAAAAAGAAAATGAGAAATGATCATTTTCTCCGCATTTCTTCCCCATTTTAAAATGGGGAACACTGACAACACATCCAATTCGCTAGGGCGAGTGGTATATGTTTCAACTGGCGAATTGGATGTGTTGTCAGTGTTCCCCATTTTGAAACATATCCCACTCGCCCTAGCGAACACGAAAACATCCCCTTATTGGAACATGCAAAAAAAAAACATCGTAGTATGAGATGAGAAATGATCATTTTCTCCGCATTTCTTCCCCATTTTTCCCCCATTTCTACCCCATTTTCCCCCCAATCGAAAAATCCCTTACATAATCCCGACAAAAGTTGCGCCTTGCAACAAAGAACACTTGTGCCAAATTTCGTGAAAATCGGCTGAAAAATGCGGCCTGTAGACCGGAACTGACACATACATACATACCTACATACAGACAAACAACGCCAAATCGGCCAATCCTCGAGTTGAAACTGAGACGCTTCGCTCGCTCGGTCAATGAAAGATTAAAACATTGCAATCCGCCATTTTGGCTCCTTATAACAGCAGCTATTGAAAGTCCAGATAAAATCGTCCACTCTAAAAGCTAAACAAATCAATAGCTTGGCAAAGGCAGGTACACTTGTAGATAAGATTGATTTGCACCCCCAAGGTCTTTCTTGGGTGTGGTTCCTATACATCTAAATGAATAACTGTGTATACTAGAAATCTTGATAACAAAAGAAAAGAATAAAAGTAAAAAACACTAATTAATTCAACGGCGTGTCAACCTTGAAGATTAAAAAATACGTAACTATAATTTAAAATACGAGTAAGTTAGTAGTGTAACGTGACCAGGTGTCCAAGTTTATCAATAATAAATCGCCCTGCTCACCCCGTGACCTCTGGTTAGCTTAGGGTATGGGTTCCCAGGAGTTATGTCACCTACTTATGGCTTGTAAACTCCTTGTAAAAAACCATTTGTAAAGATGGCGGAATTGTCAAAAATTATGACCGATTTGAATTTGGAACGAACGCCGACAGACGAATTGTTGCTTTTTAATTTCAGGCACGTATTGAATAGAGGTTTTAGCTCGCATTGTCAATCAGGTTTTTAGTTGTTGATTTTAGGAAGCAGTGTCATTATTTATGGTATTTTAAAAGTGTAAATAATTTTATGTTATCTTATATGGTTGTCTAAATACAAGTTCTTTAACGTAGGTAACGTAGATATTGAGAGAAAGGTGCGATATTCCACAGTATATTTAGGTACCTAAAACGAAAAAGTAACAGCTTATTATTGTTTTATTTGTTGGTCTTCAAATTTTATTACAGCTAACGGTACATACGACAAGAATTTAGATAATGTAGGTACCTATGCTGTTTATGTCACTAGTGCGGTGTACACGTACAGATCGGAACGAAGGTAGGAAATAATCACCACGCGGTATTCCAAACTGTCGGATCGGGACGAACGTGTAAACGTCAAGCGGTGCGCCGAGAGCGACAGATCGATCTGTCGTTCCGGCGCGTCGCATTGCTCCACAGATTTCATCCCTGGTCATGTTAACAAACACAGTTCGGGCCGTAAACGAAAACATGAAAGATCTGCCCGCGTTACAAAGCTATGGTTTTAATTTAGCAGCAACTTTATCGCCACATATTTGAACCGAAAGACTTAATTAATCCGCAGTCCTAATGCGTGTACCGATATGTACGTGTAAACTCTCTTGTATTTTCTGCAATCTGGAGTCCAGATACGATGTTGTTTATACATACATACAGGTTATTAGAAGAATATAAAAGTATTGATTTCTTAAATGGAAAAAGGTTTAAATTTGCTTTACATTGCGAGGGTAGGTAGTTACATCAACGTTCAATTTACTCAAATAGTTGATTCATATCTTTTAATTTACTAGTTTCACAATCCCTCGTGCACCCTTTCGCTTAACATTTGTTAAATTTTTTTTTTCACCGTTCTTTACTAACCTTTTTTAGTTCCGTGAGAACTGTCTGAAATGTTTTTGAGTATAAAAAACGAGAGACTTGCTAAAAGGGTTAAGTTTTTCATATCATTCGTGTGTCGAGTTTTTTCATAAGAGTTTCATACGTACTCTTTTAAAACAACTAACATGTAGATACTGGTTGGTGACAAAATTGTATTTTTGCAATCTTGTGGAATATCGTCGTTTAGAATAATAAAAAGGTTATCAAATAATAACTATTATTTTTTAATTTACGTTAGTGGGAATGCTACTATCTATCTCTGTAAGTTGCTAAACCTATATTAGGTACAAAACCTAGTAATAAGTATTCTAGGATTGCATTAAGATCGTGATCTGTTTCACTTTTGTAGAATAACTTAATAAAGCCACATTATATTGCGAGGTTTTAGAACGATATTTTATGGAAACGTACAGTTATGTACTATAAAACACCATACTACAAGGGATAAAATAATAAAATTGATAAAATTGTTTGTTTATGTGCTAGTTTTCTTTCAAATCTAGAATAAGTAGATTAGAATAAAACATCATACTGAAACGCTTACACACAGTAGCTCCATAAAGGTCCTTGTACTTTTGACAGCTTGTTGAGTTTGATAATAATTCTTACAATAAATAGTCATTCATTATTGTATTATCTCTAAATCCATCCCCTTTGAATCCCTTAATTAAATACGCACTTCACATTTATATCCAAACAAATAAATTATAATGATAATAAAAAAATATTTTACGCTTTGGTTGACATCGTTAAGCAAACAATTTCGAGTTCCTGAACTGTCTTTTGTTTCGCGCGCTGCGATTTGTTTTTTTTTAAGAATCTGAAAAGATGGAGCATGTATATTTTTGTTTGACCCAAGAAGGGGTGCATTATTTATTACAATCAAAATTAATTGATAACACACACATTGAAAATTTGGATAGGCTTTTTTCTACTGTACGTACCTATATTTATCAGAGTTGATGTTTTGTTATTTTTTTTAATTTTGTCAGACCATTTCATGGGTTGGTACTTAATGAGAAAAATTAAGAATAGTTTATGCTTTGAGAACATGCTTAGTCTAAAATAGGATGTCCAAAATAGTCTGGGGAAACCGTATATTAAGTATGTCTATTTTAATTATTATAGTTGATGTTCAAGTTTAACTGTGTGGTCTGTAGGCCGAGGGATATTGTTTTGTATAAGTAAGTACATATACAAAACAATATCCCTCGGCCTACAGACTATATTTATGAAATGAGTTTTTGGTTTTTGTGAATACGCCCATTAATTGTGCCCGGTGTTGAAAGTCTGTCTGTTGTCAGGATAAACCTGGAAAAGTTTATTGGCAACTTGTATACTGTAACATAAGTATGAAATAATAAAATAAATATATATTTAAATAATAAAATAAAATATAACTCTAATTTTATCGACAATGCCGTGATCGTACTGGAAAGTAAATATTCTTACTGTGTGGGAAGCTTTCATTATAAAATGTAACAAACACATTCAGTACCTAATTAACGTTAAAAAGTCTTTCCCATAAATGCTATCGTGATATTTATCCATTACTGAACGAAAGCACTAGACTGTAAAAGCCAAGTCTACACAGACTATGAAAAAAAAAGTTTCTAAAGAGGTTTTAATTCGCGTAAAAATTCCGCGAGCACGGTCCGTTGAATCCCAAGGGTGCTTTATTACAATCTATTTACTGTTCCTACTCTCTTTTATAAGAGCTCTGGATATAATTCCATCTCTTTCTATTCATAATTAAGGGCGTAACTGACCTTTAAAAGTGCTTGAGAAGTGCTTGGTAATGATCTTTTGTTTTATTGTTCCGCTGCGTTCGAGAACCCTTATCAAGTGCTGCTGATTTTTGACTTTTTATTTATTGTGTGGCGAATACTGTAGTACGGTCAGCATGACTACCAAACTGAATTTCGACAAATCCTTCTACGACAAGATTTTAATTGCATACAAAATATTTGGTTTTATCATACTCAGATCCCGCTCGCCTACTTCTAACTTTCAAACGCATATATATTAATGATGACTGATATACTTACATCAGCAGTTTAGCCTGTAAGGTAAACCTGGCAATAAAAACTCACGACCACTCTTTTCCAATCGCCTGTAATTCCATTCATTGTTACAGCAAGTTATTCCTGTCGTTATCAGTCATTCTTCGTCTTGTGGTTTAGTTTTACGTTCCCATTTCACACAGAACTGCATTTCCAATGTTAAAAGTATACTATAACGTCTTCAGGCACTCAAACTATTACCGTACATTTCAATTCGATTTCGATTTCGATTTTTAATAACTTGATAAAAATATAATTCTGTAGTGTAACAAATCGAGTTCTTAATTTATGATTCATTATGCAATATTTCACATAAAAATGTATGTATCTATCAATATTTATGTAATGTAGATGTATTCTACCATCGTACAGGGGTGCATTTAGAGTTGCGGTTGGTTTTAGAAAAACTGTCATAAGAATATATAATAATTATTATGACTATCATCATTCACCGAGCCTTTTCCCAACTCAGTTGGGGTCGGCTTTCCAGTCTAACTGCGATTCGGCTGACCTTCGATATTTTCCGTAAAGCGACTGCCATCTGACCTCCACAACCCATGGGCGATATCGAAGTTCTGTAGTTAGACCACGAGGATTTTTGATTTACGGCTTAACGTGCTCTCCGAGGCATGGAGGGGTCTCAGTGTCTTAAGAAATGATCACCCATCCTAAGACCGGCCTGACTCGATGTTGTTTAACCTTTGCAACGTGTTAACATTGTCAGTTACCACTAGACCACGAGCCCCTCTTATTATGACTATGAAGTTCTTTAAAGGTGTCAATTTTGTATTTGCTCCGTAAGTTGGATAACTAATAACATGAATACTATTTACCTACTAAATGTGAATATAATATGAAATACTATTGTATATCCAAAGCAGCCGCTAATCTTAATAGCGCGATCTAGAAATTATAATATGAAGCAAAGATTGGATGATGTCGGTATTGGACATCGTAGCTCAGTGGTCAGAGCATTCCCCTTGTCCATGGGTTCAAGTCCTGCCGGCTACATTTCAGTTTTTGTAATTTATAATTTCTATCATAAAATTGTTGAGCGGAGCGAAGCGAAGCTCTATCTTAGACGACAAGTGTAAATCGTTTGTGTGCCAACTCCTCCGAAGCGGCTCGGCCGATTTTAACCAAATTTGGCATGCTGTTCGACATCATACCCGGGAGTGCATATCTCTGAAATCATGAAAATAGAGCATAAAAAAATTAAGAAAATTTGCTCCGTTCAACATTTGCAATTAGTAGCATGCATTGCATACCTAGTAATATTTACTATTTATAGATACATTTGAATAAAATCCTGACACCGAACTACCTATCGTGCTCATTACATTAAGTGTTGTCCTGGCTGGGATTCGAAACCACGAACTCAGAGTCCAGCAGCACGAGCATGTCTGTCGAATTATGTCGATCGGCCTAAACCAATAATATCACAGTAAATTACAAAGTTGTGCGACTTCATTGGTTTAAATTAGTTGATCGACATAATGTCCCACTATTCCTGGGGCTGTAGTCAGCTACTCAGTCTGATATGCTATATTTATAGGTACTTGAAGCGCAAAGTAATAAATTGACATTTAACGGACGAGTGAACAGTCGTTAGTCAAACAGTTTTATGACCAGTGGGTAACCACTTTCCATTATCGGGTCATGTATTTTGTATGCCATTAAGTTAAACATCCACCCATTCTGAGAACTCCATAAAAACTCCAACGCCAAATTAGCAAAAGATAACTGGAGGTACGGAATTTTTGCATTTACGAAATAGATGCGAATTAATACGAAAATTTCAAATAATTGCAAGTAAATGCGAAATCCGCCGGGCGCCACTGGATATACCCTCTGCTAGTAACCAGAGACGCCCGGCAACGGACGTTAGAGCGGCCGCGGCCTTGGGCCGCGGAATTAAAAAAAAAAAAAAAAGTAAATGCGAAATATAGGATAGTTTGACCTTTTTGTAAAAAAGAGGCTTTCAATCAATTTATGCGTTTATCGCAACTGTCTTGCCTATGAGGGATAGATCTGACACCAATGAACCCAATCATATTGCTAGAAAAGTTTTCAAAAAATTCCTCCTTTCGGAAGACTTGCACAAAATTAGCAAAATCCTGGGTAGGTAAGTACACTGACTTTCATAGGGAGATTAGAATTAGTAGATAGATACGAATATCCTGATGAATAAATAAATGCGAAAATTATATTTTTTATTTGCGAAAATTCCGTACGTATTTTTTTAAATAATAGGTTGTATAAAAATAATCCGACGTAGGACAAAAAAATTTGACTTAAGCGCCAGTAAATACGAAAAATAAAGTCTCATATAGCGTGCCCAAAACCAAACCTGGATGGAACATGGATGGAAAGTACCTAATTATATGGTAGACTAGTGGTCGCCCGCGACTTCGTCCGCGTGGTAATTTGGATTTTTTCCCGTTCCCGTCGCGCCGCGTCATATTTTGAATAATTCACACAATATCTTTAGAAATTGTAGCCTATGTGTTATTCTGATGTATAAGCTATATTATTGTAAAGTTTCATTAAAATCCATTCAGTAGTTTTTACGTGAAAGGGTAACAAACATCCATCCATCCATACATACATACTCACAAACTTTCGCGTTTCAACTTTCGAGGATGGATAATTTTACTGAAAGAAGACTTCATTTTGATTTTATAAAACGATTTTATCTGCGTTCATAGATTAAAAAAAAATCACTTGTGTGAACCGGGTAGCGAACCGACCAAATGGCAAAATACTGTTACTTTTCGACACGGATCTACTTTTATGCTTAGAAATGTCACTGAAACATAACTTCATTACCATTTTACCCTTGACTATGGTTAGTGCAATCCTCGTTGTTTAAAATTTAAACGTCAGTCGTCGCATCGTCGGGACCTTTAATACTCGTAATTACGTGAAGTTCCGTTCAGGTATCAGAATCATATATACATAGGTATTATGTACATAGAAAACACATTATAAAATCTGTGGATCACAAATTATACGATTTTTGCTGGGATCAAACCCGAGATTTAAGAGTCGCAGGCGTGGACACTACCCGTAAGGCCGTAACACTAATGCAGTGGTAGGTACTCGTATCATTCACTAAGTATTACCGCATGGCGAGATAACTATCAAAACCATTTTTCAGAATATGAATTATTCTTAAAAAAAAAGCTCTTAGCATATTACTTTATATAAATAGTTAAGTATACTTAATTTTCGAATTTAAAAGTTTATTCGTAGTCAAACATTAACCCCCATCTGTAGCACTATTAATTTGGGTAGGAAAAAACCATTATTTTTCTAATTAGGTACACGAGAATGTTTAAAAAAATACTTTAGTTAAGTTAGCTACGGTAAAAAGTACCTAACTTTAATTATTACCAATATAATATTTTCGTGGTAGCATGGTATTATTTGTGAAAAATATTCTCAGACAACACACATACAAAATATAATTTAAGATACACACAGAAAGATAACAGTTGCAACTTGAATGTCTTATTGAATAGGAACCCGACTCACCGTATCCTTAGCTCCAATACAAAAGTAATCCCTATTGCACAATAAGATGGTCCGGCGACAAAAAATATCACCAACTGTCATTTCACAGAGCACCAAAAACTTATAAACACTGTTTTATATCGTTTAAAAATATATATAAATTAAAAAATAAAAACACATTTTATAAACGCTTCCATTTTCGAATAAAACCGCCTAAAAGTTGTTTTAAATGGAAAGGCTCCCGCGCAACCGCGTGTATTCGCGCGCAAAGCTCACGTTCGAATAAATGGAATTAAAAAGTTTACCTGGGGTCCGTGTGACATTCGTATGATCGACTGTCTCCTTTTATCACTTTGAAAATTCATTTGAGTAAGGGAGATAGAAATGTTTATTGAAGGTGGAACGGTCGCAAAAGATGTTAATTTTTTTTCTTCGACCGGTGCTTTGTTTTCGCGCCTTATCTTCAAAGGTCTGTTGATAACTATGTCTTCGATAAGGTCCATTGATATAAATGTCATTAAGTTTTTAGTTGTTTTTTTATTTCGAATGTTGGAACCGATATACCGTTTATGAATGTTTTTGTACATTCAAAACCAGTGTGGAGTTAAATCGTGAAAAAGCGTTAGTAAAAAGTTTCATAGAGGACTTTCAATTGCTTTTCACAGGAAATACAGGTACGGAAGACAGAAGTCATAAAATCTGTTAACATTCCGAAAAAATAATAATTTAATTAAAAAAGTAGATAAAGTGATAATTAAATAAGTAGAGTAGCTATATTTTATGTGTACTAGGGCGCATCGGGGTCCGTCTGAGATAAGGATCTAAGTTATACCCACCTACCGGGAAGGTAATTGACTGACCAAAGAGATTCATGCAAAGAGGTAAGAACATAATCACTTTATGAGTTACAACTAGGATTTATAGTTTCTGGTTAGCTACACTTTTTTTTCTTAGCGTTCTTTCTTTAAAAGTTCACAAATTCCAAAGAATGCGTTGTCATTTTGAGCGCGAAATATAGCACCATGTACCTACCTAGATTATAATGAGATTAAACTACCGAGTCATAATGTCCCCGATATAGTATGTGCATAGCGGTTGTTTCAATGTTGGTCAGTGGGTTTTGTTCCAGTTCAATGCAGCATTGACATTGATTTACCGAAATGATACAAATTAGCTATTATGGCCGAAGTGTTAGCAGTGATATTTGAGATTATTTTGCTGAGTTATTGATGAATAAAATGGTGGTTACCCGTTTCTCAAGTGTACCTGCTTGAAGGAATGTGTCAAGTCATGGTTATATTTTAAATATTGGAGTAAATTTCTAATTCGAATTTCTTGGCGTTTTTGAGAGAAAGCACTCAAGTTTGTCAAGATAGAGATCTACCGGATTATTTTGTTGGACGCTATAGTATATATATAGCTTGTTTGTACTGGCAAATACGCCATAAGCGCGAACTGTAGATTTTACGATGAAACGAATCTGCACGCGTTACTAGACAAGATCTTGGAGCCCAATATACCCTCACCCGAAAGTGGCGCACCTGCCGATCAGCAGAGAAATCTCGGGGAAGAATATTGTAACGCCATCTCGTAGCGAGTAATAAGACTACCAAACTCAGCGCCATCTAGTAGCAAATCGCAGTACTACTACGTAACGTCTTTCGGGAATGTTCTGTCAAGGTACTTCTATGTAACGTGTTATCTAGAAGCATCTCGAAGGTGTGGAATGTTCGCGATAATTCTTCCGTGAAGATTCTAGAGTAATCTAGAGTAATGACCGTACTATAAAGGCGGAGCACTTCGGTGGCGGGGGATCAGTATTTCCAGAGCGATAATACGAGTTATACCTGCGAGTTCAAGTGCGATTAAAAGTGTTTAGTGAAGCTTTATAGTGAAGTGTAAATTAGTGGTGTAATAAATAAAGTGTTTTGTGGTAGTTTGATCGGCATTTTCCATTCCGTAGAACCCCGGCTCGTAACAATTGGTGTCAGAAGTGGGATTTGGACAATGCCGGTGTTACCGAAAGAAGACACAGAGGGCGTCCGTACCAGGGGTCAGCGCCAGCAGGAGTTGGACAGCAGGCGCTTCAGAGGTAATACGCCGGAGAGGTTGGGTGGTCAGCAGCAGCCAACGGTGGAAGCTTGCCCGCCCACGGTATCTCCAGCGCCAGCACCTCCAGACTTTGCTGCGCTGATGGCGATGCTACAGGAGCAAGCCCGTCGCCAGGAGGAGCAAGCCCGTCGCCAGGAGGAGCAGGCCCGCCACCAGGAGGAGCAAGCCCGCCGGTTGGAAGAACAGCTGCTGCGGGACAAGGAGGAGCAGGCACGCCGCCAGGAGGAGCAGGCACGCCGCCAGGAGGAGCAGGCCCGCCGGTTGGAAGAACAGCTGCTGCGTGACAAGGATGAGCAGGCACGCCGCCAGGAGGAGCAGGCACGCCGCCAGGAGGAGCAGGCACGCCGCCAGGAGGAGCAGGCCCGCCGGTTGGAAGAACAGCTGCTGCGCGACAAGGAGGAGCAGGCACGCCACCAGGAGGAACAGACGCTCCTCATGAAAGATCTTCGAGCGACTTTTGGCAAGGAGATGAATGTGATGAAGGATCAGGTTCATCATGTTGAGAACCGCATCACGGAAGCCGAAACTCGGATTGAAGATGTAAAAAACCAGATTACAGATGTGAGGAAAGAGCTGGGAAATCTGAAAGCTGGAGATGGGATTGCGACTTCCTTACCTGCCGTACCTTCAGCGCGTGGATTTAAAGTACCGCCATTCGATGGGACATCTTCATGGTCGGCCTATAAAAAGCAGTTTGAGGCCGTTAAGAAGGCAAACGGGTGGAGCAAAGCCCAGGCCATGACTGCGCTTACATTGGGTCTGCGAGACAAGGCGTTAACCATCCTAGAAGCTCTCGGAGACGATGTATCCTACGAGCAGCTACTAGAAGCCTTGGAAGCCAGATACGGTGACGCTCACCTGGAACACGTGTATCGTGCGCAGCTGAAGGATCGTGTCCAGCGCACTGGCGAAAACTTGCAACAGTGGGCCCTGGAAGTAGAGAAGCTGGTACGGAAAGCATACCAGTCGGTACCTGCGCTCATCAATGGGAATCTGGTGCAAGCATTCATCGACGGCATCCACGACCTGGAAGTCAGGGCTGCTGTGAGGCTCGGGCACCATGAGACTCTCAAAGACGGCTTGGCTCATGCTTTGGAGGTCGAAGCCGTACGGAAAGATCATCGATCTCACCGCGTCAGGGAAGTTGTAGCATCACCGGCTCGCGACCGTTTCACGAGGTATAGCCCTAGGTGCTACACATGTGGTGAGAGGGGCCACCTTCGATCCAGTTGCCCAAAGCGGACTGCTGAAAGAGAAGAAAGTCGTTCCCAAGAGGATAAGGTGGCTAACGTCACCGCCCAGCAACAGCAGGGAAACGAATAAATGCCAGGACTGCGGGGCGGGTGCTGGCTGATGTTGGAAGAGCCCCAAGGGTTTCGATCTCACAAACCCAGGATGGGAACAGCCTGGTCATCAAGGGCGAGGTAAATGGAACACCATGCAAGCTGACAATAGATACTGGAGCATCTCGCACGGTTGTCAGTTCCCGACTTGCAAATCGGTTCCTTGGGGACTCTGCAAACCGTGACCGCATCAACTTGGTAACGGCCACGGGTCAGCGCATACCCGTCCGAGGAGAGAAAGAGATGCAGTTAAAGTTGGGCAATGGAATTTACCTGCATAATGTCATCGTGGCTGACATAATGGACGACTGCATACTGGGCTTAGACTTTATGAGGAAGAACTCTTGTGAGATCGACGTCAAGCAAGGAGCGATGAAATGTGGTCAAGAGGAACTTTTCATGGAAGGAGCGTTATCAGGAAAAGTGTACAGCTTGAAGAAGGTCGTGCTTCCTGCCAGATCAGAAACGACTGTACCAGTTAGTCTCCCTCAGAATTCTGGGCGAACACATCGATGTGTACTCATAGAAGGGATATACAATGAACTTCCATGGAAAATGGCCCGAACTCTGGTAAGAGCCAATGAAGCCTCAGTGGTACGTGTGCTGAACCTTAGTGATAAGGAACACGTGATAGAAAAGAGCACATTGATTGGCACTTGCGAAGAAGTAGATTGGATGCGCCGATGCCAAGAGTTGAGTACTGGGAACATCGTCAACAAGGACGCTAGAAACAACGTGTTGACACTTTTAGAAGACTGTCGTAACATCTTAACGAAGAATGAAATGGACAAGGCTAAGAAGATGTTACTCAAGTACGCCGATATTTTCTCTTCGAGTGATGCTGACATTGGGAAGACTGGATTAGTTCAGCATAAAATCAATACAGGAAATGAGGCACCCATCCGTCAGCGACCAAGGAGACTGCCAGTAGCACGAGAAAAGGAAGTTGAGACCATGATTGAAGGAATGGTAAAAGATGGTGTGATAGAACCATCGTCAAGTCCATGGTGCTCACCTGTAGTGCTGGTGAGGAAGAAAGATGGCAGTATGCGCTTTTGTGTCGACTATCGTCGTCTGAACGACGTTACGAAAAAGGACAGCTACCCTTTACCAAGGATCGATGACACGTTGGACATGCTGACAGGGGTGAAGTGGTTTAGCACGCTAGACCTGAAAAGTGGCTACTGGCAAGTTGAAATCGATCCGAAGGATAAAGAGAAGACTGCATTTTCCACAGGAAAGGGTTTGTGGCAGTTTAAAGTTATGCCATTTGGTATATGCAACGCCCCGGCTACTTTTGAAAGATTAATGGAAATTGTACTCGCCGGATTGACTGGGGACGCCTGTCTTGTCTATCTAGATGACATTATCATCGTGGGCCGTACGTTAGAAGAGCATCTTCATAACCTGGAACGCGTGCTTGTAAAGATCCGAAGCGCGAACCTGAAGCTCAGCCCGAAGAAGTGCTCATTCCTCAAACGGCAAGTAAGCTTCCTAGGCTACGTAGTGTCTGAAGATGGTATCCGCACGGATCCAGAGAAAATCATCGCCGTCAAGGATTGGCCAGTTCCAAAGGATAAGACGCAGGTCAGAGCATTTTTGGGTTTGTGCTCATACTACCGGCGATTCGTCCAGAACTTTGCGGATATTGCCAAGCCCTTACACAAGCTCACGGAGGAAAAGCGACAATTCTGCTGGGACGGAAGCTGCGGCATCGCATTCCAGGAGCTAAAGAATCGTCTGTGCAATACACCTATTTTGGGTTATCCTGATGCGGAAAATGAATTTATAGTTGACACAGATGCAAGTGATATCGGACTCGGAGGTGTGTTATCTCAACGGAAAGGAGATCGAGAGGTCGTTATAGCCTACTTCAGCAAATCCTTATCGAAACCTGAAAGGAATTATTGCGTCACGAGGAGAGAATTACTCGCCGTGGTGAAGACATTGCAGCATTTCAGCAAATATTTACTAGGGCGAAAATTCCTTATACGTACCGACCATGCTGCATTGAAGTGGCTATTACAATTTAAGAATCCAGAAGGACAAGTCGCCAGATGGATTGAGCTATTACAGGAATATAACTTTGTAATCGAACATCGCAGTGGGAGATCCCATGGCAACGCAGACGCATTGTCAAGAAGACCTTGCCCTGAAGACTGTAAGCACTGTGCCAAACAGGAGATAAAGGAAGCCATACCTGTGAAGATGCTTAAAACGGATCTGAGCGACGAATGGAAAGAAAGCCTACAACATGCTCAACAGGACGACGCAGACATCAAGCCAATATTTGAGTGGATTAAAGCAAGTGCTCCTAAACCCATGTGGAGTGACGTCGCTTCAATGAGTTCAATCACAAAAAGTTATTGGGCGCAATGGGACAGTTTAGTTATTCAGGATGGAGTCTTGTGCCGCAAATGGGAAAATGCTCGAGGAGACAGCTGTCATTTGCAAATGGTCGTCCCTAAAGTTAAGGTCCCAGATGTGCTACAGCTCTACCATAATGGATTTTCAGGGGGCCATATGGGAGTAAAAAGGACTCTGTTGAAGATACGTGAGCGGTTTTACTGGATCCACTGTCGCGACGACGTTGAGGACTGGTGTCGCAAATGTACGAGTTGTGCTGCCGTGAAAGGACCTCATACACGGAGCAGAGGTGCACTGAAACTGTATAACGTTGGGGCACCATGGGAAAGGATAGCCCTAGATGTTGCGGGACCGTTTCCTGAAAGTGAAAGCGGAAACAAGTACTTCATGGTTGTGATGGATTATTTCACGAAGTGGCCAGAAGTCTTCGCTATACCTAATCAAGAAGCTACTACGGTCGCAGATAAATTAGTTCACGAAGTCTTCTGTCGTTTCGGGGTGCCTCTAGAAATCCATAGCGATCAAGGAAGAAATTTTGAATCTCAGGTGTTCCAGGAAATGTGTCGGGTCATGGGTACTCACAAAACCAGAACGACCTCTTACCACCCGCAGTCAGATGGAATGGTGGAGCGATTTAATCAGACATTGGAGAGATATCTGGCAAAAGTTGTGGAAAGCAGGCAAAAAGATTGGGACAAGCACATCCAACCGTTTCTTTTGTCTTACCGAAGTGCGGTTCATGAAAGCACGTCAGTGACACCAGCTTATGCGAACTTTGGAAGAGAATTACGGTTGCCTGCCGACTTAATAACCGGTATACCACCTGACGCTCCACGCAATATCACCGATTATGCGAATGACTTGCGCAGCAGGATGAATGACATTTATGAGCATGTCAGACAATCAGGTCAACAAATGTCTGAAAAGATGAAGACCCGTTACGACCGAAAGACAAACAATAAGAGCTTCGATGAAGGTTCGTTAGTGTGGTTACATAACCCAGTCCGCAGTAAAGGGAAGTCTCTTAAGCTGCAAGCTAAATGGGATGGACCATACCGAGTTGTGACCAAGATTAACGATGTCACTTACCGAATACGGAAGAGTCCAAGAAGTGCGCCAAAGATAGTTCATGTGGATCGATTGGCGCGATATTATGGGCCTGACAATGCTCGGGACGAGCATGTCTTAGGAGGGGGCAGTGTAACGCCATCTCGTAGCGAGTAATAAGACTACCAAACTCAGCGCCATCTAGTAGCAAATCGCAGTACTACTACGTAACGTCTTTCGGGAATGTTCTGTCAAGGTACTTCTATGTAACGTGTTATCTAGAAGCATCTCGAAGGTGTGGAATGTTCGCGATAATTCTTCCGTGAAGATTCTAGAGTAATCTAGAGTAATGACCGTACTATAAAGGCGGAGCACTTCGGTGGCGGGGATCAGTATTTCCAGAGCGATAATACGAGTTATACCTGCGAGTTCAAGTGCGATTAAAAGTGTTTAGTGAAGCTTTATAGTGAAGTGTAAATTAGTGGTGTAATAAATAAAGTGTTTTGTGGTAGTTTGATCGGCATTTTCCATTCCGTAGAACCCCGGCTCGTAACAATATAATTTACCAATTATAGTATAGTAGTATGTATGCATACATACGGACGGAAGTGACTTTGTTATAATGAAGTGAGGTAGTAATTAACAAAGTTATTTTTACATAAAAGATGCTAGACCGCTTCCCTTTTAATACTGCGGTCTAGAGCTTAAATAAATCAAAAGTGTATGATATCGGTACCGGTCATCGTAGCTTAATGGCAGAGGATTCTTTGTGATTTATACTCGTAATTTCTATGTATCTACCTATCTAAATATTAAAAAAGTTATTGGCTAAATATCGACTCATAATTGCCTCTTATAAGCCTTTTCTCCTGAAAAATAGAGAGCATCAAGCGTGAGTTTTATTAAAAACTTGCTTCTTAGATTTTCCAAATAGTCAACGGACAACAGTCTATACTGCCATACGGATCTTCTAAGCAAGAAATGGCAAGGGTTATCCTCCTTTCGAGATATGTATCTAATTATTTGTAATTATTCTGCTACGAGACGTTCTCTAAAAGGCTCCGCGTTACATTCTAAGATTTTGCATGGACATAGTTAATTAGATTTAAGCTCTTATTACGAATTAGATTTCTGTGTCGGTATGTATCTTTTTCTTATATTATTTCCAACGGGAACGCCAGCAGCCGGACCGTTTGCGGGCCCATTTCGTCCATTTCCCCAGTTCTCTCCTTGGGGAGTGTGTGGATTTTTTTTGTAGGTAAACAAGAAGAAATGTTTCTTTAAACTTTCGCGTTTTGTACACATTATAAACTTAAGACTAACGGGTCTTTTACGCGATTATTGAGATATATACATACCTCTTTATTACCCGAAGTTATTACCGAAGAGCCGTGGTCACGGGTGGACTCGGGTAACGTCGGGTAATAAAGAGGTATGTATATATCTCAATAATCGCGTAAAAGACCCGTTAGTCTTAAGTTTATAAAGAAGAAATGTTGTTATCAATGTTTATGTTTCAAAATTGTGCCGAATAAAATGCGAATAACTTACTCTGTATGTATGTATGACCACATGAATAAACTCTGGTCAATAAAGAAAACTTCGGTAGCATTTTTATGGAAGGATTACCAGCTCTCAAAATTAAATATTAATTCAAAAATATTGAAGAATACGCTCCATCACCAATTTTTTTTTTTTTTTAAACTTCGTTTTCGTTCCTTATTTTTTTTCACATTATGTTGTTACTTACACTATGGTTTGTGAGGGACAAAAAAACTAACAAGAGATGTGTTATAAAATAAATATAAATAAATAACAAACCAAAATGTCACCGAAACGAATGCCTTTACTTGATTTTACCGTGAAGCAATTTAAAAGTTAAGTTTTTTTGGAAAAGCTTTGTAATGAAATAAATTTAAAAAAGTGTGACTGTTGTCGTTGGATTGGCGGGCAACCGGGCAACATGACATTAACAATATAAAATACAATATTGTGAGATAGTTATTGTTCCGAACATTGACCGATCGGCTACATTTTTTACGATTATTCGTAAGGTGAAAATGTCTCATATTTTGATGATATTCGGTCTAATTCGATACCTACGCAGATACTTTGAAACCTCGGGAAAGTAGGCGACTTTGTATGCCGACAATTTCTCAATTTACTTTTCCTGGTTTCCATCTAATTCCTTTTTTCCTGCCATTCGATTTAGATAAAGCAAAAGAAATTATGTAAATAATTTTACTATACGAGTATAAATCGCAAAAACTATAGTCTTGGGCTGGGACTATTCCCTTTTAAGGAGGAACGTTCTACCAAGTGACTATACCAATACTGTATCAATATCGTGACTTACGGCGTAGCCAGAGCGCCATCTAGCTGCAGTTGGGGAACTAACCATTATGGTAAGCTGTGCGTAATATTACATAGCCGAGCCGATGATGTGCCAAGCCTGTTACTTATGTTGTTCCGAGCTGATGAGCGTAATCTATCGCAAGAAAATCGGTTCAGTCATTTTACATTTCACAGTTCACACATTTCACATTTTAGATTTCAAATAATTCAAAGAATAGCCGCGGTATTATTCTTTAGATTCAATATAATTACGGATCATATTCCATAGACACCTATTAAAGTAAATCTATTGTATCCAAAGTGTGAAACCCTTTACAACAATCAATTACTTATCAAAGACAATTAAGTCTATAAAAACCGATCGAACGCCCTCACACGGCTGTCATGTTACGTGAAATAAAATAGTTTGTCAGTAAAACAAATTAGTATACGTTGTAAATTTCGTATTTATAACGTCGGGATCGACTCGTGCGCATGTTATGCACCTGCTGTTCAATAACAATGTGGTTCTCAAAGTTTCGTAAGTAAACAGTTTAAGAAACAATACTAGAGCTTTCTAGGATGCATAGGGGTCCCACTTAGATCCCCTTAGATCTTAGAGGGACCCACGCCAAACTCACTTAGCAAGTGGTAACCGCTGACCTACGTACGAAGATCTGTCAAACTTGAAAGTTCCAGTTTTGTGTAAAAACGCTCACCTCCGGCCGCGACGAATTCGTTGCCCATCCGCGGCTTGTCGGTTTTATGTTTTACCGAGAATGCTTCTAATTGCATTGGTATTTGCGTAACTAGGTACTAGTATAAACTATAGTATAACTTATATTTATGTATTTCAAAGCAATGAGTTGCCGCCGATGACATCAGTTTTTGTGATCTATTTATAATTTCTTTCTTTATATTTTATAGTATAACTTTATGAAACTGGCACTGTCTGCCTGCCGTCACGGAGACAGTATAACGCTGAGACAGCCGTTTATTCCATTTTTTTATTATTTATGTACCTACCTACTTGTTTATTGTTATTATATTATTTTTAATTACCTATTTATAGTAGGTAGGTGTTTCTTTGGTTTTGGTTATCTCTGTGTTGAATATATTCTATTTTTTAAACTTAAGACAAACGGGTCTTCTACGCGATTATTGAGATATATACATACCTCTTTATTACCCGACGTTTTGACGTGAAAATAAAATTCTATTGTCTTTCAAAATTACAGCTCAAAGCCGACGACCGTGTACGACGACCATAGAGCAACGCGGACGTCGTATACTACACGACGACCGTGTTGCTCTATGCTCAAAGCATTAAAACTTTGAGAATAGTTGTTTTAACACATTGTTCACTAATATTTATATTTTCGAAATGTTCCGACTTTGTGCTCTATAATTATATGGATGAGACAGGTGTATTCAAAGTCGTTTCAGTAAATATTGATGATGCCTCTACGATGATATTCTTTCTTTTATTTTGATAACTAACTTATTGGTACGGCTTTGCCCGCGTAGTCTTCTAGTTCCTAAATCCCACGGGAATATTATACAAAAAGTAGCCGAAGTTATTGCTTATATATAACATCAGCTATCTGTCAGTGAAGGTCCCATTAAAATCTACCGAGCCGTTTCTGAAATAAGCTGAAACAAAACGATAGATAGACATACAAAAATCGTGTCGGTAGTGGTAAAAAGGCGTAAGCGGAACTTTGCATTTGTGTGAGTGCAGTTTACGTGAACGTATATGTGACCTCTTTTACACACACACGTGTTGTACACACAGCTACACAAAGAGTTTTTAATATACTTTTCATGGTCACTCACACAAATGCAAAGCTCCGCTTATCCCTTGCGAACTATAGGTACCTACTTTTATATGCATTTACTGATATGTTGTTAATTTTTGAAATTACAAACAGACACTTTTTCAATTATATTTATCTGTATAGATATAGATGTACCTATCTATAGATTGATGACTCAACGATACTAATCTTTCTTTTATTTTTATGATGTGTGGCTTCAATAATTTACGGTTGTCAATAGTTATAAATAAGTAGTTCTATTGATTATGTAATTATTTAAATTGAGATTACTTTTTAATTAATGTTTTTGTTAAGGGGCCTTGTCAACATCCAGGGTCCAAGTTCAGCTGCACGTGGTACTCCTGCTGACAGGACAGTAGGTACGTTCTACCAATCTTATGTATTTCCAAAATGCCAAGAAACGGCAACAGGTTCGCCTGCATGGGACCAAAGAAATGACTGGCGGAATGTGATCTACATATTAAGCTTAAAACACACTGGTCCTTCACATACGACGTATGCCACGCGACGGGGGAGACAGCGACACCCTGGTATGACTTCTTACAACGTCTGACGTATACGTAATCTTATGCGCTATGACACTTTAAACAGCGTCGTACGCGTGTGATAGCATAGGAACACGCGAGTCTGGCGCGGTGACGCGTGATGAATACAGCACATACATACAAATAAGACAGCGTGGTGAATGATTACCCTAGCTGGCTCGGGCCAGCTCGGCGAGATGTGTCGTGAGGTGTTCCACAGGGGTCGGTACTGGGACGCTTCTGTGGAACATCGGCTACGACTGGGTGCTGCAGGGTGCGTTGCCTGAGGGTGTCGGCGTGACGTGCTACGCGAACGATACCCTCGTCACGGCACGGGGTGCAACGCATCAGGAGGCAGCACTCAAGGTCACGTCCGGTATTGCTCAAGTCGTGGGTCGGATACGGCGGCTGGGACTGGAGGTGGCCTTGCACAAGTCCGAGGTTCTTTGTTTCCACGGACCTCGGAACGGTCCACCAGAAGGTTCCAGCATAACTGTAGGAGGCGTTAGCATCGGCATCAAGCCCTCGATGAAGTACCTAGGGATCGTACTTGATAGCCGATGGAACGACGACGACACCGCACTCTACACGTTGGTGGAGTGCTCAGCGTGGGCGAGTTAGCGCCGGGACCTCGTAGTGGGTCTGGGCGTAGATATCCTCTCGCTGGAAACCATGCTCCAAGCCATGGTCTCCAGTGCGAGTAGGGGGAACGCGGCCGTGTCCTTCTGCGAGCAAGTCATGCTCGCGAAGGAGGCGGCCGAGACGGAGAGGGAACGTACCCTCCCCGCTGTATAATAGAAAAAAAAAAGCTTGGTGTATGACAGTGTGTTTTGTATAGGCAACAGATCCTGTTCAGATGTCATAATGCGTGGTATACGTCGTACATGAAAGACGAGTTTGCCCGTGTCTTTGTAATGAGTGTACTCAATTATATTCTAATTTATAATCCTACTAATATTATAAACGCGAAAGTTTGTGAGTATATATGGATGGATATTTGTTATTCTTTCACGTAAAAACTACTGAATGGATTTTAATGAAACTTTACAATAATATAGCTTATATACCAGAATAACACATAGGCTACAATTTATAAAGATATTGTGTGTTTTTGATCTTTTATGTATAATAAATATAGTAAAATTATTCTGTATGAATGTTGCTTAAAAACCTAAAATAAATATGTAAAACAGGGAGGCCGCACCTACGTCCATTGCCGAGCGCCTCCGGTAGAGACTGAGAGAATTCCCGGTGGCGCCCGGCGGCCTGTGGCCACTGGCGTGTCCACTGCGTGGTGGTCGGGTGTTATCACGCAGCCCTTCTAGCCTGCTTCTGTAAGGACGGTGGGTTGCTAATCCATCGTCCTCAGGCCTCGATCATGGAGGTCGATGGTCCTGGGCGTAGTCACGTCTGCGGCGCCCTCGCCGCACACTTCGGAACTCAGCGGTTAGGGTACGCTCCCTTACCCTACCGGCCGCCTCCTTCACGAGCATTACCTGCTCGCAGAAGGACACGGCCACGTTCCACTGACTCTCGCTAGAGACCATGGCTCGTAGCATGGTCTCCAGCGAGAGCGTATCTACGCCCAGGCCCACAACGAGGTCCCGGCGCTGACTCGCCCATGCTGAGCATTCCACCAACGTGTGGAATGCCGTGTCTACGCCGGAAGTCTCGCAGTGTTGACACGCGGGTGTGACCTCACGATGCATGCGAAACAGATACTCACCGAAGTTTCCGTGCCCGGTGATGACCTGTGTCGCACGATACGTGAGGCCACCGTGCTGCCTCTGCAGCCACTCCTCCATGATCGGTCTCACCGCCGCGATGGTGGTGGTTCCCCACTTTGGTTGCTGAAGTCGCACCTTCCATGTCTCCATGAGATCCTGGCGGAGTTGGGACCGCTGAGCCTCGATTTCTCGAGACGCAGGCCTGTGGTCCCATATCCGCATCCTGCAGCATTCCCACGCTGGATTGCCAATAGAGACTTTAAAAAAATCTTCTGAGTAGTAAATAAATATTTATCGCATATTACGATTTCCAAAAAATGTACTAGTAAATAAATATTTCTCGGATACGCCAAATGTACCTACGTATCTAGAGATAGTAAAATGTACTTAATAAATATCTACAAAAATATTGTCTGTAGTTGTGTTTTTTCAAACCATGAAAACAAACTTTGTTTTTTTTTTTGGCTGCCTCTCTTACAATACTAATATAATCAGCTTACACACATTATCTAAACAATACTGTAATAGCAGTCGTTGTAGCGCCATATTGGCCGACAGGTGCCTTGACGTAAATCAGACGAGATAATAATCTAATAATTTTTATACACCGGGAAGTACCACGTTTAAAAAAACTATTTTGGACTCAGTTTTGATAACTGAACTTACTGGATACTTTGAAAAACAAACACATTTTCTTTATAAATTACTTCATATTGATGTAGTTTCTTTTTTTTAATTTCAGGGCCCGGGGCCACTGCATCCTATGTCTGTTGCCGAGCGCCTCTGGATAGCACTAGGAAGCTTTGTTAAGGCAGTGAGCTACCACGAGTACTCATTTGATGTCTAGAAACTACATAAATTTTAAGATTTTTATAAAAAGTGTGTTTGTTTTTCAAAGTAATACAGTCGGTTCTGTTATCGAAACTGAGTCCGATTTTTTTTTACATGGTGGTTCTCACTGTGTATAATAAGAAATGAAACATATTGCTTACGAAAAATATAACACATGCGAGATTGGAAAATTAACTATACGGTATTGTGTTTTATAATTAACTAGCGGACGGCAACGGCTTCGCCCGCTCGACAAATAATATACGAAAACCTTCATCGAAAACCACTCTATCCATTGGTGAAAACTGCATCAAAATCCTTTGCGTAGTTTTAAAGATCTCGAGGAAGATTTATATATTTTTTAATATTTATAATGCACATCCAACTAAAAATATCTATTTTAAATCGGTATATCAGTCATTTGTCATCCCCTATTCACCTAAATACGCTCATAAACCCTAAAACAAGCACATTATTTTATTAGATTACCACCCAAAAGGCCATAAAAGCGATAATTTCGGTAAAACACCAAATTGGACGTTTTCTCACGTCCGCATTTAATTAGTGTGCATGTGCACCTGCGGGTGTACAGCGTGACGGGGCCGTTGACGTCACTTGTAGATAACTGACGAGTGTCGTCGCAGTGGCCCCGGTATAGGGTAGCGTAGGGGATAACACCATGCAAACTTGACTAGACTTAGGTGCTTAACAGTACCGGTGTGCGATAGGAAATGATTAAAGTTAACTTTTCTTAGTATAGTCGCTAGTGACACATTTTAACATAGTAATAAAACAAAGTCGCCTTCCACTGTCTGTCTGTCCCTATGTATGATCTGATGCTTAAAACTACGCAACGGATTTTTTGATGCGGTTTTCAACAATGGATAGAGTGGTTTTCGAGATAGGTACCTATATAATTTGTCAAGCAAACAATGCATATCTATATCTATACTTATAATAAATCTGTAGAAGTGAAAATTCTGTACATTGAAAATATCAAAAAAATAAATGGCAGGTTGGCATGGCATGTTACTAGACCGACACCGAACCCAAAAATGTGATTAAAAAAATTTTTGTCTGTCTGTCTGTCTGTTCAGGCATCACGCAAAAACTACCGGTTCGATTACGATGAAACTTGGTATAATTATTCTTTAATATCCTGGGCACCACACTGGGTACTTTTTATCCCGGAAAAGTATATACCATACAAAACAAACTTAATTTTGCGGTTCAATCCCTAGACCCGATTACTGTACCAACCGCAAATAATAAGTTTGTCGTAGGTTTTTTTTGTATATTGGGTTCGCCAAATTGACGCCGCCCGCCTGGTAGTAAGTCGTGATGACGACGTCTAGCGATTGTGGGCCACTCTCACAGCACACAATACTATAGAGAGTGGCCCTCAACTTGACGACCTACTGATGTGCCTCTTCACGCTCCGCTTAAAAAACAGGGTTATATGTAGGAGGAAACACGTGCTGCACAGGCAGGGCGTTCCAGGCCACTATCGTTCGGCAGAGAAACGAACGTTTAAAACGTTCGGTTCTCGCGAACATGCTATCCACTGTGTGGGAGTGGCATGTCTGCCCGGCACGCGTTGTTCGGGATCGGAAGGAAGAGGGTGGGATCAGATTGAAGAGCTCTTCAGAACAGGTTACGTCACCCGCAGTGGAGTTCACTAAGGGGCGCTGCACACAGCTAAGATACTATAATATTTTAACTTAAGATACAATATCGCTCGCCATACAATTCAATGGACGCACGACGTAGATAATAAATAATATTTCATATTTTCGTATCTTAAGATGAATTTGTATGGTACGAGTATAATAGAGAATATAATAGAAGATATAATAGAGAAACTGGTGTAGGGGGGCTTTATGAACGCAATAAAACCCAAAACAATGGTTTTTAGAACTTATGTCTGTTTGTCTGAATGTTTGAACACGCTAATCTCAGAAACAATTTGATTTTTTGATTTGAATTTGCGGTTTGGTTTTCAATCGCTTCAAAAATAAAAAAGTTATGTAGATTTAAAGTAACACGCAGGCGGAGCTGCGGGCAACAGCTAGTATAAAATAAACTTGCACCAATACAAATTAAAACATGGAGATGCTTTATGCTAGAGAAGAGCTAGGGAAACTCATTATGAAAAGACCGATTTTTACGGTATTTACAAAAGTTTATCATCATCCTTCGACCCATTTTCCCAACCCAGTTTAAATCGGTTTTCCACTCTAACTGCGATCTAAACTTCAATATTTATTTAATAGTTTAATAGTTCCATAAAAGTTAATGTTAATAGATAAGTTGAGCGAAGCAAGTAGGTTGCTTGCTATAGGTCTGTGGTTGAATCAGAATTTATCATCATTTGAAATTGAAATACATACCATGTGGTATACTCACCTTTTGGAAATAAAATTCATAGTAAATCTGATAGAATGAGTCCGAGGCACCCAGGACTTTAATTGGCTGTGTCACAGCGGCTGGCATGTAAGATTTTGTTGCCTTTCATCAACACTTCATCGCAAGGCAAATTATAAAATAGCTGCTTATTTTATTAAATTAATTTCGCCATTTTGGACATAACCCACTTTCTAGAGTGCCCGGTGACGGGAATAGGCTTGCCCCCTATTACGTGGGACTAAAAATACTGGCA
Source organism: Nudaria mundana (assembly GCA_963556515.1). Classification (NCBI taxonomy): domain Eukaryota; kingdom Metazoa; phylum Arthropoda; class Insecta; order Lepidoptera; family Erebidae; genus Nudaria; species Nudaria mundana. The sequence continues at coordinate 22,530,131 of OY748289.1, read as the reverse complement.
AATTGTGGGTGTGTAATGCGCTTCTGCCTACCCCTTCGGGGATATAGGCGTGATGTGTGTGTGTGTGTAAATCTGTAAAAGCTGTAAAGCCCTTATTACATTGTAAACAATTGTGTCAACACTTCAAAACCGCAGTGGGTCGAATGCACCCATCTCTATTAAATATAATGATTTGACAGATTTTGTAGCAAAATCTACCCTTTTTCGGTTGCAGAATTGTATTGATTATTGGGAAAGAAATAGATCGATTGCAATTTCTAGTGTACTGCATAGACAGATGGCGCTGTGTAGAATGGTTTATTAAGTGTGTGACAAATGTTTGTTACAATGGTTAAGAGTATTTTACGCTAAAATGGGTTTGTACTAGTGATAATACAAAGTTTATTCTCAAAGGACGCTAAATAAATTTACCAAATTTTGAGGCAAAACGATAGATTTTTTGACAAATGATTTTACGAATACCCCATTTAGCTTAACCCTCGCCTGCGTAAATAACTTTTTTGTTTTCTTTATTAATATTTACCCAGGTTTTAACCTATAATTGGTACTATTTTTTTTTCAAATTTGGTTAGCCTGTTTTTTCGTGCAGCTCAAACAATAGAAAGCAGTCTACAATAGCTGATAATAAATTTATAACAACAACAGTTCAACACACAATAAACAACTGTTGCATTTAAAAGCTTAAACCTTTTTTTCTCTTCCACACCGCTGAGGGTAGGATATAAAATTTTATTTTTATTGGTTTACAAGCGATTTGTACAAATTAGATTATCTGTTTACAACATATGTCCCGAAACAGTTGGGTTTCGATAGTTTGATAGCTCTTATAAACTCACCGACTATAATCTAATAAAGGCAATGAGCTTATTTAATCACTAAACCTATTTGATCATTTCGACATCTAGGACAAACGTTCTGTACAAACGATTGATGGAAGATTACAAATATCAAATGATTACGATTATTTATTTGTTTTCATTTCACGACTTTAGAAAGTTTATTGCAACTATAGCACTATCAGTCATACTCGTATGTCAAACCATAATAAGTATATGTAATTCTGTACTATCTACTTCATATAAAGGCTGGTTTACATTGGTCAAGTTTTTAGTACAGTAGCCAAGTACAGTGAACAAGGACAGTGGTGTAAACCAATCGGACAGTAGCGAGTCAACTTGGCTTGCAAGTGGATCCGAATAGAACGGCTTTCTATTTTTTGGACAGTGATCCCCCCCCCGCCCGACACTTGACTCGCCACTGGCGTAGTGTAAACAGTAAAATTTAGTACAGTGCATAAGTGAGCGGCTTCAAGACGTGTTGTTTAATTCATAGCTTGTTCCTTTTTTTAAGAAATGGCGGGAAAATGGTCCGAGCTCACCACAATGCACACAGTACCCTAAATAAATTGTGCATTTAATTTAGATTAATATGGCCGTTTACAGCGTGTAATTTAAATGAATATTTTGGGAGATATTACAGATTTAAAATGCAGGGACATAGATGTTGCGGCGATCATTCGTATTTCATCAGACGTATTTTTTGACGAGACTCTTCCTTTTTCCAGAGGAAAGACACTTGACTGGCCGTAGTGTAAACAGTCACTGTCCAGACTCGAAATACTCGCCACTGTACTAAAAGCTTGACCAATGTAAAGCCATAAGACGGACTACAAAAATGTGTTGACAACCACATTTGAATCTGTCAACACGTCCTTATCATCATTTTTGTGTATTCAACTGCTACCATCTGCCATTAATCTAATGAAAAATGATGAAGGATAATGTTCATTAGATTACAAAATCTGAATGCCCTGCTGCTACTGACGCCTCAGGCGAGAAAACAAACACAATACGTTGTACGCGTGTCAGAAATTTAACAAAATAACTGAATACGTGTTCATTACACGGCGGTTGTATTGTCCGGCGCGGGCGCACGCTGGGCACTGCGGGGTTCGCCCACACCCCAGCGACAAAGGGTTGACTATGATTGAATAGGCATAATGATTGGACATTTTAATTATAATCTGAAAAATATTTTATGCTTTATTTTACTTTCAGCATAAAGGTAAAAATGATAATTAAATATATTATTTATTCGCTAAATATTTAAATACATGTAAGGATAATCACCCTTCAAATGATTTAGTATTAGCTATGACTTTGTTATGATAACTAGAGAACTAAGAAATATATTATATAATATATTTTTTTACAAATACCTATATAGGTTTATTTAGGTTTTAAATACTCGTACGGAGTTCGAGTTCGTAATTTTTGCTGAGGGCGTCAGGCACTCACATACCGAACAACATTTCTTGTCCTGCACCTGGAGCTAGTTAGGAATAACTAGTTCTTCTGTGCGGGACTATCAACTAATCAGGCATTACCTTGACATTGGCGAAATCATCGATGAACATCGATTGAGCCACGTTTTTAAAAAAAGAAGATGAAGAAGAAATACTCGTACTACGAGTATTTATATCAATTTTAAGCTACAACATATATAGATATCAAACGGTTCGCACAATATATGTCTAACAGCAGGATAATAAAAAAATTCAGTCCTGTCGATCAATCCATCCAACCGCAGGCTAGGGTTAACAAAATTATGGTAATCACTTGATTTAATATTCGAACGAAATATTGATTGAATATTATTATAATTTAAAAATCCGTGCGCAATAAAATTCAATATTTTATTATTACTTTATTTACTGTAGCTGGTTCAATTGATTTTTTTTATTTAAGTTACTGAAAGGCTACACGGGCTTACAATAGATAGGTTTATGAAGTTAAAATTTCGAATTTGATAAATCTTCCAAAAACCATTAATCTACCTATTTAATATTTTTTTGTTTTAACAACATAGGTTTCAATTTTTTTTTACACTAACACTCTATGGACCTTCAATACCTGACAACAAAAGATTTTAATTTTATTAATCTTTTTGTAGTTAAGTGTTAAGTGTGGTAAAAGTGTTTCAATGAGTCCTCGGCCTACACGTGAGTTACTGAGACACTAAGTTCTTGCGTTGCTACAGTAGAGGTGAATACACATCGCTATTACTATAAACAATAAATAATCATCATACACTAAGCCTCTCCCAACCCAGTTCGGGCCGGTTTTCCAGTCCTCCAGGGCCCACTTTGAAAACCAGCACTGTTTTACAATAGCATTAAGCTGAGAGAGGGCCTAATTTGTGCATTGTGCTGGCTTATTCCTGGGTGCACAATTTCCACTATTTTTTATTATATCTTTCGTTTTATGATTGCCTCTTTTTTGTTTTGTGCGGAATTATGTACCTACCTAGTATCTATTGTATTGTGTCATTCTGTGTACAAATTAAACTTTTTTCTTTTTTTCTTTCTTTCTTTCAGTCTACCTGCGATGAGGCGGAACTTTGATATTTTTCGTGAAACGACTGCCATCTGACATATCGAAGTTTCGTAGTTAGACCAGTCGAATTATTTACGGCTCCGACTACCCGAAACGACTGTCATAGATGTTCGTATGACAACCGGGACCGACGGCTTAACGTGCTCTCAATGTGTCGGTCGGGTCAATGTCGGGTCTCGATGTCTTAGGAAATGGCCACCCAAGACGATCTGCCTAGTGTTACATGTTAACCTAATCTAGCCACGAGCCCCTTAAAACAATAAATAATCCCTTTATATTATAGGTTATATAGCGTGAACAGAATATAAATTCATAACAAATCTACTATAAAAACGAAGGTATGTAACGTACAACGTGACCTTTGCTCAGGCGCAACCGCCTTGTAAACGTATTTAGTATTATTTCATGCCGACACACCATTGCTAATTCAACGTTATACATGAAAATGTTGTTAAATACTTGTAACTGATGATGCTATTAAGACATTTGTTTTTGTAATTGAGCGAACTTCAATCTTAGGCGACTCATGTATTTCGTTTGTCGCGCATACTCCTCCTAAACGCCTGAACAGATCTCCTTCAAACTTACCACAGTGACAACGTGTGGCGTGAGGGTGGTTTAGAACAAAAAAATATTGAAAATCGGACATAACAAAAAAAAATCTCATAAATCGTTGTCGTTCAAAAATTTAAAACTTCGCTCAGTTTTTTGCAACAACAGCATGCATTGCATACCTAGTTTATATTAGGTATTAATGGACGCCGGCGGCTTCGCGCGCTTGACAAGAACCTCAAGAACCGCTCTATCCATTGGTGAAAACTGCATCAAAATCCGTTGCGTAGTTTTAAAGATCTAAGCATAAGTACATAGGGGCGGAAAGATTTTGTTTTTTATGTTATGATATAGATAATATAAAAATAATTACTGTCTGATTATCACGGCTTTATCCTCAGGGAGTTGTTTACTTGTTCCTAATTCTTATGGAAACCTGTAATAAAAGAAAAAAAAATCAGGGTTTCAAACTAGGTATGTAAGTATCTCATTCTCCATTCTATCTATCGTTCATTAATTTCAACGTGAACCAATTAAAATATATTTATATAAAAAATATTTATAGATAATAATTGTTATGTAGCGCAAAAACAAAAAGGTGAGAAAATATTGTATAGCTTTTTCCCATAAATATACCAAAGTCTTAACTTTTTTAACCGTGGTGTTTGACAGTAACAATTTTACACTTCACAAGTATTTTTTTTAATTCAGAATGCATCTAAATCATATCCTAACTAGCGAAAAAAAAAATACAATTTCATTTCATCACAAGACGTTACCCACGTTTTTTATTCACGGAAGACAGCGTTAAAAAATAATAGACAACCACCCTACATTAAAGAGGGGTGATGATAAATTATTTAAAAAAAATTTAAATAAATACATTTTATCTATATAGAGCAGATATTCTTTTGTATATCGTTCTTAAAAATACGCCCAAACGATAAAAATTCTAAAAGATCTATCGGATTAACTGCTCTATTAGTTTTGTGAATAGAATTGTAGGACTTTAACCCTTATGACACTCATATAAGCTGATGGCAATATAAGTTTGACAGCAATTTAAATTGGCAACAAAAAATTAAAATTCTTTTTATGAATACCTATGAACGATTTTAACCCTTACATCGCTCATATAAGCCGTTGGCAAAAAAAGTTCATCGGCAATAACATGTTGGTGAAAAATAACAATTGTTTTTATTGACACGATAATTTTTGGATTTGATACAGTAATGTATGCATGTCATGTGATAATTGGTTCGATAAAATTTTAAATACATTCTTTATGTAACGTTTATAATAACTTCGCCACTAACGTCTTGTTATTTAGATCATATTTTATGAGATTTGCATTTATTGTCTGTTAAAATTTGTAAATGAGATAGTTCAGATAAAGGCAGTTTACCTCTGTATATACTAATAATTATGTATTATAATCAAAATATGTTGGAAGTATGTTTGTGTAGGAGTTAACTAAGATGTATCTAATCTAAGATTTTAATGTGTTACTGTGAGTACAGTGAGGAACGAAGAAACCATAACACGTGGACGGAGCCGAGAGTATCACAACTGATTTGTAAGACAACAGTAATTTTTTTCAAATAATTTTTACAATATGAATCACAAGAACTACGTATAGTCTTGGGCTGGACTTGAACCAGCGACGGTTACATTTCCAGGAGGAACGTTCTGCCAACTGACCAACACACCACTAGTCCAAGACCTCAAATATTGCGATTACATGGGGCACACTAAAAGTTTTGCACTTCTAGCTAATCGGAACTATTTGAATTTCGAATGTTATATATTTTTAAACGTTGCAACCTTCTTAGTAATAAAAAAAACAATTGGCGGGAAATCATTTGTCAATTGTTTTTTATCACACATCAAAGTTCTACGTATGCAACGAAAATGGAATTAAGTCGAAAATATTTTAGAGCGATGATTTTTTATGATTTTAAAAGTTCTCTCTCTCAGCAAGACTGTGCCGCTCGTCTTCAAAATGCTTTTGGGAGAGAAACACCTTGTTTGAGCACCGTGGGGCGATGGTTTGCTGAATTTGAGAGAGGTCGAGTTTCTTTACATGATGAATTTCGTGAAGGGCGGCCTTCAACTGCCGTCAACGAAAATAATGTGGCTACTGTTAAGCGGTTCATTGAAGAAAACCCGCGGATTACAATTCGAGGACTATTGGGGATTGGTATGAGTCAAATCCAGAAAATTTTACACGAAGAATTGAAAGTTCGGAAACTTTATTGTCGTTGGATCCCTCATGAACTGACAGCGGAGTAGAAGCGGGCTCACGTGGAATGGTGCTCACAGATGCTACTGAAGTACGACCACGGACATTCTAATGCTGTTTATGACATTGTCACAGAAGACGAAACGTGGATTTATTGTTTTGAACCCGAACAAAACAGCAATCTTGTGAATGGGTGTTTGAAAATGAGAACAAGCCAACAAAAGCGAGGCAGGCGAGAAACGTTGGTAAAAAATGAACGCGTTTTTTTTCTCAGCTACGGGTCCCATCTGTACAATTCCACTTGAAGATCAAAAGAGTGTTAATGCTGAGTGGTATTCTACCATTTGTTTACCCAGGGTGTTAGAAAAAGTTCGCGAAAGACGACCCAAAAGCCGCGTTGTCCTACATCATGACAACGCTTCTTCACACACGGCCAACAAAACAAAGTAATTTTTAGCTTCCGAAAAAGTACAACTCGTCACCCATCCTGCGCATAGCCCCGACCTAGCACCCTGTGATTTCTGTATTTTCCCCAAAATCAAAGATTTGATGAGAGGTTTCACTTTTACCATCTCCGAAGAGGCATAGCGTTCAATCAGCACGTAGAAAACATGCCTTCAGATCTGTGGTCCTCCTGTTTTAAAAAATGGTTCGATCGCATGAAAAAAAGTTTAAAATGTTAAGGAGAGTATTTTGAAAAGCAATAAACATAAAATTTTGGTTTTAACATGTTGTTTTTTTAAGTTACGCAAAACTTATAGTATAACCTACGGTTAATATCACGACTTTCGGCGTCGCCAGTCGAAATTACATGAGAAAAAGTTTGCTTATAAAACTATATTCACTTTATAAACTTAAGACTAACGGGTCTTTTACGCGATTATTGAGATATATACATACCTCTTTATTACCCGACGTTTCGGCCCGGTTACAAGAGCTTCAGCTCATCATATTCACTTTATTGTTTTTCTGATAAATAACTGAAGTATGTTTTACCAGCATTGTCTCAATTTGCACAGTTCTCATTCAGTCTGCATTCCGATGCAAATTGTTTATCTTTGATATATTTAAGATTCAAAATATCTTGTTAGAGTTCTAGTGTTGTTGAGTCCGAGACGCCCAGGACTTTAATTATTGTGTGTGTTCAAGTGCCACAACAGCTGGCACGTAAGATTTTGTTGCCTTTTAACAACATTGCTGCTAAATTTTATTAAATTCATTCGGCCATTTTGGATATAACCCATTATAAACGTGCCCGGTGACGGCAATAAGCTTGCCCGCTATTACCTACGTGGGACTTAAAATACTGGCAAATTGTGTGTGTGTAATGCACCTCTGCCTACCCCTTCGACGATATAGGCGTTATATGTGTGTGTGTGTGTGTGTGTGTGTGAGTTCTAGTGAACTACGGTTTCAAAATCAAATGAAAACTTTTTTAAATAATCTTATAAGTATTTTATTACGAATTTTAGAGTTCTTTGATCAAATATTACATTGCAGTATATTTTTTTATAATTCTTATATAAAACACGTTATTATAATTTCTAGAACCTAATTATGAGTACTTACCTTAATAATAAATTGCAAAAAAATGCATTTAACTAAAGGTTAGGCATGTGCCTTTGCAAACATCTGCCTACGGATAGTATAGTAATTACGAGTTACTATTGATGGTCTAACTTTAATTTTTTTAATGCCTAGATATCGTGACACGAGTGTGACCAGTTTAACGGTTCTTTAAAACTGCCGTGTTGACATTAGTAAAAAAATATTAATTTTAAAGTACCAAGTGATAAGTGGTTTGAAAGGGCATTTACGGGTTAGTATGAAGAGGACACAAAGTGCAAATTTAAACGTATTTTTGTAGGAACCTTCCTTCCAAGACACCCAGGACTTTAATTGGCTGTGCCATGGCGGCTGGCACATACGATTTTGTTGCCTTTAATGAACATTCCATAGCAAGGCAACGGGTTTTTATTTATTTTTTTCAAAATTACAATATAGTTGATACTTTTTATTAAATTAATTCCGCCATTTTGGACTTAACCCATTATAAATGTGCCCGGGGACGGCAATAGGCTTGCCTCCTATTACGTGGGACTAAAAATACTGGCAAATGTGTGTGTGTGATCTTCAGATCGGATTGCAGAGATTATGTAGGAACTATGCCCTTTGGAATATAGGCGTGATATGTGTGTGTGTGATCTTCAGATCGGATTGCAGAGATTATGTAGGAACTATGCCCTTTGGAATATAGGCGTGATATGTGTGTGTGTGATCTTCAGATCGGATTGCAGAGATTATGTAGGAACTATGCCCTTTGGAATATAGGCGTGATATGTGTGTGTGTGATCTTCAGATCGGATTGCAGAGATTATGTAGGAACTATGCCCTTTGGAATATAGGCGTGATATGTGTGTGTGTGATCTTCAGATCGGATTGCAGAGATTATGTAGGAACTATGCCCTTTGGAATGTAGGCGAGATATGTGTGTGTGTGATCTTCAGATCGGATTGCAGAGATTATGTAGGAACTATGCCCTTTGGAATGTAGGCGAGATATGTGTGTGTGTGATCTTCAGATCGGATTGCAGAGATTATGTAGGAACTATGCCCTTTGGAATGTAGGCGAGATATGTGTGTGTGTGATCTTCAGATCGGATTGCAGAGATTATGTAGGAACTATGTAACATCGATTATAGCTTTGAAATGTAGGTTTAGAGTATCGATAATATGCTTCCTGATTTTATAAAGGTGTCAGGCTGGGCCCTTATTATGTGGGACCAACAATACATACTACTGTCAAGAATGTGGACTTGTAATGCACCTCTACCTAACCCATAGGGAATAAAGGCATGATTACACGTATGCAAAAATATCTTGAACTGACATAAAATTGAAGAATTTTGTAGATGTTATAGAATTTGGTCTACCGATTGCCTCAAATCTTATTTAAAAAAGAATAAAAATAGGCAGATGCGGTATAAAGGTGGGTGCACACTTCACATAACTCAAGTAAAACTAGACCGTCCGTTCGGAAAATTGAATCACCGTTACGTCTTTGCATTTCTAAACTGAAGTAATACGAATCAGCTGCTCCTCACACAATGCGACTGCTCTCATTCCAAGCTATTGTCAGTCCCTGTATTGTTGTATTGTTATCTAAAAATGTGTATTCTTCGAACGGGAACTTCCGTGTGCGAAAACGGAGTGTACACTACAATGCTTCGCCCTTATATTATTTTTTCAAGACGAAACTAGTTTCTTTTTTTTTCGTTACATGTAAATGTTGATTTATTTTCGTCAACAATACATCCCTGTTATGGGAATTTACGGACTTGACACTTGAACACTCGTTTGTTACCGAGGGCCGTAACTTAAGACGAGTTAGTCGTATGTATATGCAACTTTATATTAAATGAAGTCACAATGAGTGGGAATTCAAGTGGGAAATTAGCAATAGAAACTTGATTTGACGTTATTGTTAGTAACTAAATATTTTGCTTGAAGTTCAAGGGTCACTAGATTATTAGTGTTAAGTTTATTAAACATAAGTATTCACAAAGTTGTGAATTAAACTTGTTTCAGATTATCTTTCACACAAAGGACTCAAGAGGTACCTACAACAAAATGAATCGCAAAAACTCGAACTAGCGACTGTTCTCTTTCCATGAGGAAAGTTCTACGCGCGAGGACGAATGATGAAACTGCCATGGTCCTTACAGAAACAGGCTTGAAGGCCTGCGTGCTGTGGGGTTGCACCGCACGCACACCTTCACTCACTGACGCGGAATAAAACCCGACCCCAAAGATGCGTAACACCCATCCCAGGAGGAATTCTTTTAGTGCTTACCGGAGGCGCTCGGCAATGGACGTTAGGTGCCTCAGACAGCGGTTTAAAAATAAATGAGGAACGTTGTGCCAACTGAGCAAGACACCACTAGCCTAAGCCCTTGAAACTTGGGATAATAATAATATCAATGTGCAACTTAGGCGTTGGGAAAACTATTTAAGGAATACAGTATGGTGTCTATTTAAGAAACTCTTCATAATAAGATTATATAAACATTAGTACTATGCTAAAATTTACAGATACCTAATTGGGATTTAGGATAAATAGATAGGCTATTTATGTCTGGTGAAAAAACTAAAACCTACAAATTGAATACATTCTTCTTTTAGTAAACTGGCAGTGGTATAGTTTACATTGCACAAATGAAACCGTACCTAGTAACATGCTCTTACTTAGAAGTTTTTAAAGTATCGAACGGTGTTTTAAAACTTCGGAAACCTGTCAACACTCCTCCAGATATTATGCTATCTCTGCAGCCTTATTGGGATTACCCTGGCATATTCCGTATAGTAGGCGTTCGGTGGCGTAGTCGGTAGTGCACCCGCTTTCGACGCCGGGTACGATTCCCGGTCGGGACAAACTTTGTATAATATACGTTTGTACCGAAGTGGATGTTTCTTAAGTATAATATGTATGTATTTATATCAGTTTATCTAGTACTCATATCACAATCTCTGCTTAGTTTGAGACTAGATGGCTTGTGTGAATTGTCCTAATATATTAAAAAAAACTAAAAAAATACTATTTTTAGTCAATCAGCAGTTGGGTGCAATCTAAGCGAAACGTCGCGGAAAGTAACTAACGTATCTTCTCTTTTTTCCAACTTTGAGTTTGGTCGAATTCCGCCTAAATTCTGTTTAAATGTCTTCTGTAAAGAATATACTTACTTTTATAAAGTAAATAATAAAGAAACACTAAAAATCCCTATCCACACATTTTAATTAAACACCATTACCATAAATCACCGAACCATAAACCATAACTAAAATAAAAAAAAACCCACCGTCATCGAAGAGTCGTTAACGTGAGACTTAAAACCATAATCCCCCAGACCGAGGAAGGTCGAGGGTCAAAACATAGTTGATTTATTTGTGAGCACACCTTGGGGACTTCGAACGACCTGTTTTTAATATCGGGAACTTAGTTATAGTAATTTATTACGGGTGAATTAAAAGGATATGTCATGTATTATGTAAAACTACCTAGTTACGTTTTCTTTGCTATTTGAGTAGTAAACAAGCACTCGATAGACATGTCGTAAAAGGAGGAAAATGTATGAGAGGAGAGGAAAGGAAAATGGGTAAGATCTGAACTTTTTGTGTGGATATACAGACCGAGTCAGACTTTTTTTTTTTTTTTTATATTGGGTTCGCCAAGTTGACGCCGCCCGCCTGGTGGTAAGTCGTGACCGACGTCTAGCGATTGTGGGCCACTCTCACAGCATACAATACTATAGAGAGTGGCCCTCAACTTGACGACCTACTGATGTGCCTCTTCACGCTCCGCTTAAAGAACCCAGGATTATATGTGGGAGGAAACACGTGCACAGACAAGGCGTTCCAGGCCACTATCGTTCGGCAGAAAAACGAACGTTTAAAACGCTCGGTTCTCGCGAACATTCTATCCACTGTGTGGGAGTGGCATCTCTGCCCGGCACGCGTTGTTCGGGATCGGAAGGAAGAGGGTGGGATCAGATTGAAGAGCTCTTCAGAACACTCGCCGTGGTATATACGGTATAATGCGGCCAAGGAAGCTATTGTTCGGCGCTGAGCTAGCGGCTCAAGGCTTCCCGTTACCTCCGGACAACCTATAATACGGATAGCCCGCGGAGCCGTCCCAGAGGTGAGAGCAGTATTCGACGCAGGGTCTAATCTGCGTCTTGTACAGCAGACATCTCTGGTGCGGTGTAAAGAATCTCTTTACCTTATTCAGTATTCCTAGTTTCCGCGAAGCTAGCCCTATACATCTTTCGATGTAGTTTTTATTATTGAGCTCTCGACGAACGTCTATGCCAAGGATGTCAAGGTTGTCCTTCATTGGTAATAATGCATTCTGAAGAGAGGGTAGGGGAAGGAAAGGGGATTTCTTCGCTGTAAATGCACACGCCTGTGTTTTGCGGGCATTGAACTCGACCAGGTTCTCGGTACCCCATTGAGAGACCCCAGCCACGAGATGTAGTCTATTCTCCTCAATCTCCAACCGCCCTGCCGCCGGACGAGCCCAGTAGCTCCCGTGCATTGTGCTGTCATCTGCATAACAATGAATGCTCCCAAGGGTTAGCATATCATTGATATGCAGAAGGAAGAGAGTTGGTGACAGCACGGACCCCTGCGGTACCCCGGCATTCACTTGCAAAAAGCGAGAAGCCTGGCCATCGCAGAGGACCCGCATTCAACGTTCGTTCAGAAAGCTGGCCATCCAGCTGCACAGTTGAGAAGGTAGACCATATGCCGGAAGCTTGGAAAGGAGCGAAGCATGCCAGACTCTATCGAAGGCTTTGGCGATGTCCAGGCTAATCGCCAAGGACTCGCCGTGCCTATCCATAGCCTCACCCCAGACATGCGTTACGAAAGCCAGAAGATCACCCGTTGACCGTTTTGGCCTGAAGCCGTATTGCCGATCATTTAGTAGCGAGTGATCTTCGAGATATCGCATGAGCTGCTTGTTGATGAGGAGCTCAAACACCTTGCAGATGACTGAGGTGACAGCTATGGGTCGATAGTTGCCCGGATCAGACCGATCCCCTTTCTTGGGGATCGGTTGTACGTTCGCCTCTTTCCAGACCTCCGGCACGATTCCTGTGGAGTCAGACAGGCGGTACAGACGAGTTAGTACAGGAGACAACTCAGCTGCGCATTTCCGTAGTACCACCGCCGGAATGCCGTCAGGGCCACTGGCTTTCCGCGTGTCGAGTGATCGCAGCACTGCCCGTACATCGTATTGCCTGAGTACAATGTCAGGCATAGTGTAGCCACAGTTGGCGATGGCGGGGGGCTGCAGGCCACGGTCGTCGACCCGGGAATTAGCCGCAAAGAGGTCTGCGAGCATATCCGCTTTCTCTTGGGCTTTGTGAGCCAGTGTTCCATCTGGGTAACGCAGCGGTGGCAGCGAGGGCTGACGGAAGTTAGATTGCACGGCCTTGGCCAGTTGCCAGTATCCACGGCTGCCTGTGGGATGGGAAGTGAGCTCCTGACCAAGCCGCGCGATGCGCTGGGCATCCGCTCTCTTAAAGGCCCTCTTGCTGGATTTTGTAGCCCGGTTGTACGCTGCTTTGAGGTGGCCCACGTTTGGGTCGCGCACAGCCCGGGCCCTGATCCAGACGCGATATGCCGACTGTTTTTGTCGAACAGCTTTGGCACAATCTCGCCCGAACCAGGGACGGGCTCTGCGGATACTGGCGACATCAGTGAAAGGGATGTAATATTCCATCCCTAAACTGATCTCGCCAGCAATCGCAGAAGCGCTATCCGAGGGAGCCTTTCCTACAAAGCAGCGCTGGCTCCAGTGGATGGACGCATAGTAATCGCGTAGACCGTCCCAATCCGCTGACGTGTAGTGCCATAGTCGTCGTGACATTTGTACAGCACGTGTAGGAGGTGATACCTTCATGCCAGCGTGAACAACACAGTGGTCGGAACTACCCAATGGGGCTCCTACCGAAACACTGTACTGGGCTGGGCGACTCGTTAGCAGTAAATCCAGCAGAGCGGACGCGTGATCTGACCTGTCTGGTATCCGGGTGATCCCGCATACCATCTGGGTCAGACCGTGGGAGAGAGCGAACGCATGGGCGGCCCTACCCGCATGATCAGTCTTGAGGGACCCCAGCCATTCAATGTGATGGCCATTGAAGTCCCCCAGAAATACTAGGTCAGCGTTCGGGAACCGCACCTGCGCTTCATCAGCCGTCTCGCTGAGCTACTGGAAGAGCTTTGTTGTCTCAGAATCCCCTGTGTGGGAACGGTAGACGCACACATAGATCTGGCTCATAGAGCCATGGTCTACGTGCAGCCAAAGGACAGAATTGGAGGGGTTCTCTAGGCAGCGCAACCGGCGGCAGCAAACATCCGCCCTAACGAACACGCACACCCCGGCTTTGTCTCGAAATTGTTCCTCGATGACATAGCCGGGGTAACACAGGTAAGACGTGTCGTCAGGGCGGCGTATTTGTGTCTCCGTGAGGAACATCACAGCGGGCCGTGCCGTCTCAAGGTGATGGTGGACGGCATCGAGGTTCGCATGGAGTCCACGGACGTTAGTGAACTCCACCTCGAAAAGTGAAGTCGTGGGGTTTCCTAGGGCCGCTGTGTAGCGTTTACTTTTTTTTTGTTGCACTGCCATTGTAGATATTGAAGACGAAGAAGCGTGAAGACAGGGCGACATCTGGTGCAGCAGTAAGTGACAAAGCGCAGGGGCTAGCTTTGTCTAGAACCGTGTGGTTAGGTCGGAGCCGACTCGCCGGACGGAAGGGCTCCCAAACCCCCCTGATGCAATGCCGCCGCTACCCCACACCGGTTACCACCCAGGACTATGCGCAACATGTGGGGCAGCCTCCTGGGGTGGTTGGTCCCAGGCGGGCCGCATGACTGTGTTGCGGGAGGCCACGGCAACGCCGTTGCTAAGGGTCTCCCTGGCCGGCGAATCGACCCACACCACCCACACTAGACTCCGTTTCGCCCCCACTGGTCCCATGCCTGCTGCACCATACATCGCCCCGGGCCCGGCGGTGCAGCTGCTGAACCCTTAACGCAACTCAGCCTTGGCTGGGTTACTTGGGGGGCTTTAGCACAGCTGGACGGTGGTACCCCCCGGACCAACACTGTTGTACCACCTGGTACCCATGTAGGGGCCGAAGCCACTCCATAGGTACCATAAATTAACGAGCCTCGTCCGTTGATCAGCAGGTGCGCCACTAGCAGGTGAGGTCGCTGGGGCCCTAAAGATGTTGGTAGAGCCCCTTTGCACCCAAAGACTACTTTTTAAATTGCTAGTATTTCATATTATAATTATTATTATCCCAAATAATTTTATTGACCGAGCGAGCGAATCGTCTACATTTCGAGATTGGACAATTTTGCTTTTGTCCGTCTGTGTGTGTGTTCCGGGCTAGCAGTCACAGTTTTTATCCGAACTTCACGAAACTTGGCACAAGTTTTCCTTGATTTAATACAATTTTTTCGTCGTGAGCATTTTGTATTGGTGGAAAATTGAGGTAAATAAGGTCAAATAACGTTGTAATGTTTTTACCTATTTATTATCCGATCTCCACGAAACTTGGCACAAGTATTCCTTTACTAGGAACAATATTTTCAGCGTGGGTATTTTTTTAATGGGGGAGGGGGATGGGAGTTTAATGTTCACGAGGTCTACTGTCCGACCATAGGGCGACCACTAGTAATATAAATCGCAACACGACGCGACTCGACGCCGAAGTCTCACTTTAATGTGATCATCAAGTTTCGAAGTCTTAGGCTAGTGGTGTTTTGATCAATTGGCACAACGTTCCTCCTGCTGGAAAGCGCTGTTATCTAAGTATAAGTCCGGCCTCTAGACTATTGTTATGACGATTCATATTGTAAAATTACATAACAAATATATCTGTAAACTGATTCCGTTCCGCGTGACATGCGCGGGCGCAGTACCACCCAAAACGTGTCATTAGCGAGGGTCACTATGCTAATATTCGTCAATCAAAGCATTACGTGTATTATAAACTGTCACGCCTACCACTCGCGTGACACCTGGCTCCACCTGGCACTGTAATGCAATATCAGGCAGTCAAATCAGTCACTTGACTTTGGCCGTTAAAAATTAATTAGGTAAAGAAGAATAGAATAAAACATCACTCGCAGGACTAATAGACGACGGGGCCAAAAATCCTCAAGTTTCGACCGTGTATTGGGAGATGCAGCCTACCACAAAATGGAATGAAGATCTTGTAAGGGTTGCGAGAAAACTCCGGATGCGGGGAGCACAGAACTGAATGTTGTTGCGATCTTTTTATCTGATTATGATGACTTCTCTGTACCTTTTCGGCAACATCTTCGACATCTCAAACTTTGAGGTACTTATCATTATGTAATTTTAACTAAAATTCGAGCACGCAGAATTATTATTCTAACAAAATGAATTTAGAAATACATAGGTAATAATTTATTCAACCTCGCAAATATTTAATATAAAAAGTAAATCGAATTATGAAATTATTAAAAAGATATCAAAAACATGATAAGGGAGGCCACACACTGTCATTCTGTCAGTTGTGGTGCGTAAACGCTTGTCATTGTTAGGCAATGACATGCACTTTATTCAGTCTTGTAAAAGTAATACGAGTATGTTACAAATCATTCATGCAAGTGCACTATTATAATACGCAGTAGCAGTGTGTATGAAAAAATATGATATTAATAACTCAACCAAAAAGTTAATATTAAAAAAATAGGTGATAAATGCTTACAAAATACATAATTGTCATAATGAATGACATTCATTTTGCTAGCCAAATTTTTTCTAACGGCAATTCAATTCTCCTAAAACCCAAGATGGCTCGTCTAATAATGCCTAAAACGAACACAATTAGTTATTCATATGGCATTTTTAATTAAACATCTCCATGTTTCGACTATATTTATTGTGTTCTCCTATTAGAGCGTTGTACACCGTTAATTAAATGTCATGATTGGCTGTCAAAATTGAACAAACCTCAACCTACTTCCTTTAATTTTTTTTAATGACATTTACACTATTTTTAATTTCAAATAAAGTACCGCAATACGTACCCCTTTTTGTAATCAGACCTCCTTGATGGAGTCAAGTAATTTGAGTACTAATTCTTGAGCGCGTGGACTACTTTACAGTACAACTTTACATGTTATTTTAAAAACTACATTATAATCCGTATCAAGAAATAAATAAAGTTCAAAATGACCTTGTACCATTTTAAAATATGTAAATACGGTAGTAGATTTTGCTATAAAAAACGAAATCAGCTGCTGGGTCGGTCTTTTGTTTGAAAACGGAACAAATATCATACTTGAAGGAGTTTTGTGCAAGGAATTGGCAAAGGTATACGCGTTTGAATGCCTATCAGAAAAAATATAGAGCTGCTCAAATAGATATCGATAGTAGTTATATATTTTATTTACTTATTTATTTCGTTTATGTAGGTACACACATGAAGTTATAGAAAAGAGAAGAGGAATACTAAGAATAGATTAACAGTACAAAGGCACCAGTTATTTCATAAGAAATCTCTTCCAGTGGGCTACGGGAACGAAATGCTTGGAAGAATAAATTTTATGTGTGTATTTATTCTTATATAATCTTTTACTGTAAGATTATATAAGAATAAATTTAATAAGACAGAGACATTATTATACTTACCTACCCCCGATTTTGGCCAGTATCTGTGCTAGTCCCGCGCAATAGGGAGAAAGTCTATTACCGCTAATTGGGTATTTTATTTTCCGAAGGGTCGTGCATTGATCGGCAGGTGCACCACTTGCAAATAAAGTTGGTATGGGACACTAAGATTTTATAAATAATTACTAAGTAGCAGACGCCCGCTGTTTCACCCGCTTGACAAATTATACACACAAAAACCTTCCTCGAGAACCACTAAGTGCTGAAAGCACATTAAAATCCGTTGCGTAGTTTTAAAGATCTAAGCTTACATTGGGAACTGAAGCGACTTTGTTTTGACTCTTTTTTCAGAAGATAATATACTAAATAAAACTATTATAAAGAGGAAAGATTTGTATTTTTGTGTGTATGTTTGTAATGAATAAACTCAAAAACTACTGTGCCGATTTCAAAAACTCTTTCACCATTCAAAAGCTACATTCACCCTGAGTAATATAGACTTTTTATCCCGGTAATGTGTTCTCACGGGAACCGGGAACGAGTCAACTAAATCACCCGGGCGGAGCTGCGGCGAAAAGCTAGTACTAAATAATTTTCATCAACCTTAAATTACTGAGAAAATACGAGTAGTCTCCTACAATCAAATTAATAAAATCGACACTAATATTATCGATAAGGTACGGCTCTAGTGACCAGCTGAAGCGCGTGTGGATGTGTTTGCTCTGTGTCGGGCCTTGGCCAGCGTAAAAAAAAAGATATTAACAAGATTATTTGACATGCAGTCTGTGTTTGCCTAATCATACTAATATTTAGTTTATAGTTACTTGGGGTTAACGCGAATGTTTGTAACTCGTATTAACAGTTGCTAGTTATAATTTTAGTTATAAAAATACGCCATAAAACTGGACGGATTTGCTTGAATACCTACTGTTGATATTTACAGCTCATAACCAAGAAGTAGATTACACGAGAGAAAACCATGGGTATTACCTATGATTTATCTTCTTCTTTTAATGGTTGTATGTCTAAAGGTAATGTTTGATAGTCCCGCACAGAAGAACAAGTTACTCCGAAGTTGCTCCAGGTACGGGGCCAGATAAGAAATGTTGTTCTATATTGTAAGTGAGCGTCTGGAACCTTTTTGAGGTGTGCTAGAGGTAATCTAAAAGCCACTAACCACGGTGCTTAGCAAAGACCGAACTCCATGATGTTAATGTTTATCAGAATTATCAGCCACGTAGTAAAATTATCAAAAAGTCCTGTCAAATGTCAAGTCTACTACCAAACTTCAATTTAATATATCTCTCTATCTCTCTCTGTGTTTTTCTTTTCTCGATCTTTAATTTATATTTATTTATGTTGTCGATTGAAACAAATAAACAAACATTTTTAAGAAAATCTACAAACTGTTAAAATCTACAATTTGTTACGTTATTTGCTTTCGAAAAAGCAATAAATTCGCACATTAGTAACCTTTTGTAAGACGCATAATTCTTAACAATACGTCACAGACATAATCTAAGGTACATTGTCCAAAACAATTTTACATTTACAACCTTTATAGCATTCCATTTAAACTGAATTAATGTCAAAATCGAATGAACAGATACTTTTGGCAAATGGTTTTAAAGTCTATGAAATGTCAATTTAAGATCAAAAATTTAAATTTAGAACTTCGTTTCGAATGCCGCAAATATTCAATTCAATGGACTCTTTATTTAATTTTGACAATGGCGTTCTGTAACTTTGTATAATGCTTTAAGAAATAAGTAATTATTTGTACGATAAGTCTTTATTTTGAAGCGGGGGTGGTCACAAAGAGATTTGGAGCAAAATACTCTTGGCACGTGCGACAGCTGCAGTTGAATTGTAATAATGGACAAATTACGCGATTGTGAACAAGATCGGAACGTTGAACTTAGAAAATCTCTTTGATGTAAAAGTTATAAAGACTTTTTACAAAGGCTTCTCTATTTTTGAAAATACTTTCTACAAAATGTATTTTTTTTATATTAGCACAGTATAAAGAAACCCTACAATCTTTAGACTGTGATATTAGTAAGACTTTATATTAAGGTGTGTGTACATTGAAAAGCCATGCTCCCTAAAAGGTCAAATTTAAAAAATCATAGTTATTGTCATGTGATGACAAATTCCTTCCACTGACAGTGACACTAAGCTACATCAAACTCAAGAACACAGACGCGGCGGGCGGTAGGTTTCGGAAAGTCGCTGTAGTCGCATATTATTTGCAATATGTAACCATGGCAACTATATTAATATTAATCAGTGATTTGCACCATGCTGTGCATAATTATAACGCGAGATATACGCGTGCGCGATTCTTGATAAGATTACGCGCACACGCAGTTTACATGGCACGCGACAATTGCGATTTTTTGGAAATTTGCACACAACACTATTTTTTTAATAAATTTTAAGGGTGCTACACTATTTATAATAATGACAGACAGATATATATCACGCCTATATCCCGAAGGTGCATAACACACCCACAATTAGCTAGTATTTATAGTCCCACGTAATAAGGGGCAAGCCTATTGCCGTCCCCGGGCACACATATAATGGGTTATGTCCAAAATGGCCGAATGAATTTAATCAAAAGTAGCCGCTATATTGTAATTTTGAAAAAAAAAATTGAAACTCGTTGCCTTGTGATGAAATGGTGATGAAAGGCAACAAAATCTTACGTGCCAGCCGCTATGGCACAGCCAATTAAAGTCCTGGGCGTTTCGGACAATGAATTATAACAATACATACGTCATTATCACTAAAGGGGTAGACTAAACAGAGATGCTTATTACAACCCCATTTCACGAATTCTTTAACCTCCTACGTTGTAGGTGACGACCCTATTGCCGTGTCCGGGGAGTATATTTACCAGGGCCTCGTCTGTTTGTGTCGCAGGTGCACCGCCTGCAGGTGAGAATGCCTTGGGCCCTGATCTCGATAACACCCCTCAGGGCCATATTAGTTTTATATTATTATAAAAATAGTACGATAACCGTAACAAAACATTTGTTATAAATATTTAATACTACCATAACTAGTATAAACAGAACACCCCTATGTGGGTGCGAATAAAATAGCGTAATTAAGTTGCCGTGATGATGTGCGCCTGCGCCGGTGATGTCGCGGTGATACGGGCAGCAGATGTGTTCTATCAACGAATTTGTCATTCCGTCACTCATAGGAATAGTTTTTTTTTATATAATTATTGTAATACTATCAATCGCCCGCGAATCTTCGCGCTTTTCCGTGTTTGCTCCTATTGGTTGTAACATGATGTTAATAGCCAATACCTTAGATCAAAAATACTATAGATATTGGATTCAGTACAAATACAACGCGGAATCTTGACACTCGAATACTAAATGGGTAATTATTACAAATACCATCTATAAAATAAACAAGATTGCACATTGATGGTTGACATAGAAATAATTCGTAATAATTAATACAAAAGGATTAATGTACAGCGCTGTTGTCGCATCCCTCGAGAGTCAGCAAGCGGAATAGGAACTTAGTACGGCGCGCGGTTGAAGCGCGCAGGTGTGCAATGGCCGAGGTGAAGTGGTGCCGTTTTTAATGCACTGATCGGTAATCGAGGTATTTTGATCTAAGGCCAATACCTTCTCCGATTAATGAACTAAATACCTATTCAATACAAAATAAGTTTTTCAATTCGAACCACTTGTTCCTGAGTTTTTTTTTATTTGACTGCTTCGGTGGCATTTTCGGTAGTGCATCGGCATTCGACTCCGGAGTCTCGGTTTCCATTCCCGGGTCGAATCAAATATTTGTGTGATCCACAAATGTTTATTTCGGATTTGGGTGTTTTCTATGTATATTATGTATGTATTTAGAAATATATAAGTATGTTTATCAGTTGTCTAGATCCCATAGCACAAGGTTATAGCTTAGTTTGGGTTAGATGACGTTGTGTCAGAATGTCTAACAATATTTATTGATTTATTAAATATTCTATTGTTTAATACTTATATTTATTTTTAGTTTATAACAAACTGAACACCGCGGCTCTGTCCGCGTGATAAAGTTTTCTCGTTCTCGGATCCCATAGAAACAAGTAGCGAGTATCATACCTATCAGCGAAAGAATTGTCAAAATCGGTTCAGTAGTTACATAGGCTCAATTCGCTTCAAACAAACAATCAAATCTTTCCTCTTTATAATATTACCTAGTCTATTATTATGTAGATTTATTTATTTATTAAAAAAATAACCACTTACAATATTGGACGTTTTCACATTGCACGATATCGTCACGATAACTTACATTCTTACCTTAAAGTTACTGCTGCTACTTACGATATCGTCACGATATCGTGTGTCGTTATCGTGCAATGCAAAAACGCCCATTTACAAAGATGATGAAGATTACTTACTGATCATAAAATTATTTACTAGTGGACGTCCACGGCTTCGCCCGCTTGACAAATTACATATGTACGCTTTATGTATTAAAAAAACGCATCAAAATCCGTTGCGTAGTCTTAAAGATCCGTACCTACGTACATAGTGACAGAGGACAGACAGGGGAAAGTGATTTTGTTCTAATACTATGTTAACCTGTCTACCCCCTCCTATAGGAATTGGATATGGCGAAAGAGGAACGCTGTACTGCCTTAACCAACCATTTACCTAGCAGGTTGCATAGAAAAATAAATTAGTTAAATGAAATTTTTATTAAAATCAGTTCAGTGAAAGTGCTACACAGATTTCTTCTTCTTCTTTTTTAAAACGTGGCTCCTAAATGTTCGTTGATGATTTCGCCAACGCAACGTCAAGGTAATGCTTGATTAGTTGATAGTCCCGCACAGAAGAACTAGTTATTCCTAACTAGCTCCAGGTGCAGGACAAGAAACGTTGTTCGGTATGTGTCTGGGAACCCAATTTTTACAGAGCCACGCGCTCAGCAAAAATCGAACTCCCTACTCGACTTGAGTCACAGAATAGGGAATAAATAGTATGTAAGTATTTCGAGTTACCTACGCATTACTATAAATGAAAAAGTAGGGATTATATTCATTTGTATCACTGTCTCTATCTGCAATAAAACACAGCCAGTGGGACACACAATAAATAAAAATAAACAAAGGGTAATATCTATAGGTGTAGTAATTAATTTACCAAATGCCATCTGGCGCTAGCACGAGTCAATTGAATGTAATAATTACACAAATACATGTGTATACGTTTAAAAGTCCATCATCGATAATAGGCAGCGCGCTTCTGTCATTATTGTCATTAAATATGTCCAAATGTCACTGTGCCGTACTGTTTTAAGGCTCATGACTCAGTGTGGGCGGAAAGCGTTTTAGAAGAAAGAAAGAAACCTTTATTACTCCACTTTAGAACTTAAAATAACAAACAAACGAAAATAACAACAATAAGCTTAAAAACATAATAATAGTAATATGTGGAATATACAGCAGTCTCTCAGCGTAATGCTGTCTGCGTGGTGCAATGCAGACAGCGCTGGTTTTGGTGGAAACCATGAGAGGTACAGAGACAGGGAAAAAAAATAAAGAACATTGAAATATATGGAATAAGCAAAAACTCACCGTAACAAAAATAAAAGAGCAAATTGAAGTACAAAAAATAAGAAAAAGAGACACTTAATTTACAAAGCTTTTCTCAGCACAAATAAGCTGATTCAATCCTCTCAGTTGATACCATTACTTTTTTTTTAAAAGTACCACTTACAGTTTAAAAAATAAATCAAAAACAAAATATTCACCAAGATATTTAAAATAAGTACCAATCAATATTTTTTTTTGTAGAATTAGCAATGTAGCCTTTTGGGAACATAAATGAGGATGAAATCTTTACCAACAAAACTATATTTCTCCTTTGTAAATTTTTGTGTTCAGAAATAGTTTGTTTTCACATGTAGATACATATTTGTATCTAATTATTGAATTAATTATAGTTATAGCTATTTTCTGGCCAAAGAATAAGTATCGCCATCCAACGT
The DNA here is from genome assembly GCA_963556515.1 of Nudaria mundana. NCBI lineage: Eukaryota > Metazoa > Arthropoda > Insecta > Lepidoptera > Erebidae > Nudaria > Nudaria mundana. The sequence goes on along the minus strand of OY748289.1, from coordinate 22,506,710 downwards.
GGCAACGCAGCCAGCATTCTGGGAATCTTTCCAGTCGGCAATGATATGGAAGATTTTTTAAACGAGAAGTAGACGAAGATTTCGACTACTATTATAAAGAGGAATTAATAAACTCAAAAAATACTGTGCCGATTTCAAAAATTCTTTCACCATTGGAAAGCTACATTCTCCTGAGTAACATAGGCTACTTTTTATCCCGGTAATGGGAACACCCACGGGAACCGGGAACGAGTAAACTAAATCACGCGGAGGGAGCTGCGGCGATCAGCTAGTTGTAAATATTTTTAGTACATAACATGCATATTGCAATTATTATTGAAATAAAGTAAATTTTAATATTTGATTTGTTAGTTTTATCGCGATACAATCTAATCGCTATATCGGTCTATGATCACAACCTTAGCTCGCATTTTATTAATGACGAATGTCCCGCACACTTGTACGTGACATAAATTGGACGGTTTTATTGACTGTTGTTGGAATTATACTATTGTGGGCAGTACTATGTTGTGTCCGTTGTGTCTATATAATATGTAAGTATATTTATGTATTTCAAAGCAATGAGTTTGCTTACACTATTCTTAAAATATTAAGAAAGAAATTATAAATAGATCACAAAAACTGATGACATCGGCGGGACTCGAACCCACGGCCTTTCCCTAACAGGGGGACTGCTCTGACCAACTGAGCTACGATGACCACTACCGACGACATCGAATTTTTGCTTCATATCATGTTCATAATTTCTACATCGCGCTATTAAGGTTAGCGTTGGATCCACCTACCGCAGTTCTACCGAACTGACGGTATCAGTGTATCGTGTTACAACGATATTTAAACACTGAATTTTTGATGAATCCTTACCAAATCCATATATTTATGTATTTCAAAGCAATGAGTTTGCTTACACTATTCTTAAAATATTAAGAAAGAAATTATAAATAGAATTCAAAAACTGATGTCATCGGCGGGACTCGACGCACGGCCTTTCCCTAACAGGGGGACTGCTCTGACCAACTGAGCTACGATGACCACTACCGACGACATCGATTTTTACTTCATATCATATTCATAATTTCTACATCGCGCTATTAAGGTTAGCGTTGGAATATTACATATTACTAGTGGTTCTGTGAACCGTAGACTTCGGGAGCGGCTTTGTTTATTCTTAAATTGTATTTATTTGCATGACTTTTGATTTTATTTATATAGGTTGCTATGGTTACGGATTGCATTCTTGACAGACCGTAGACTTCGGGAGCTTTGTTTAGAAAACTTATTTTTAAATTTTCTTTATTACTCTTTCATTTTTCATCCAATCCAAAAAATATCATTCACGTGTTATTCATTGTAAGCAAGGAGCGTGTGTGTAAAGTTTCATGAAAATCGGTTGATAAATACGGCCGCAAACATGATCTGACAGAACCCGTAGATGTAGAGATGTAGAGGTACAGACGAAAGAAATTCTCCCCAGTCTGCAAGTTGAAACGGAGACTTCGGTCGCTTCGCTCCCTCAGTCAATAAAATAAAGTCGCTTCCGTCTGTATGTATGCTTTGATCTTTAAAACTAGGCAACGGATTTTGATGCGGTTTTCACTATTGTGTGTGTATTTAATTTGTCAAGTGGGAGAAGCCACGGGCGTCCGCTAGTCTATCTATATATATAAATAAAAATGAATTGCCGTTCGTTTGTCTCGGTAAAACTCGAGAACGGCCAGACCGATTTTCCCAACCTTCGTTCCAAAATATTCGTAAAATTTCAGGGTAGGTTTAAAAGCCGGTACGAAGTTCGCCGGGACAACTACTAATAATATTTGCCCAATAGTTTTATAGTCCGAGACGCCCAGGACTTTAATTGGCTGTGCCATGGCGGCTCCTACGACTAAGTCCTGGGCGTCTCGGACAAATGGAGAATCGGAAATCGGAAATGAGAACAGACGAAAATATTTCGTGAGATTTCAAAAAATCCAATGTTACAGCAAATTATGGCATCACATTAAAATGAAAGAAGTTATACAGTAAACACCATCCGCATCACGGTAGGGTGCGCATGCGCATTACAAATCGTCTGTCACACTGGCGGGTAATTTACTTGATTAAATTATCTTTTTTTTCGTAACGGATTTTGGCCATAATAACATTGATACAATTGACATAATACGCATAATTAATTTTTAATAATAAATTATGTATACCGGGCTTAATAAATGATTGAGTGATTTGGATGGAACTGCATGATCCAATTGCTGGCTAATAGATAATGCAACAGAAAAATAGGTACGTTTATAGTGTAAACAATTTTGTTACCAAAATCCAGTATACCCGTGATCAGGATAGCTGAAAACATATTGATTAGAACGTCGGGAAGCCATAAGGTATCGCACCTTTAAAGGTGTTTGTGTCAAAAAGGAGGTTTTGTATTTTTTCCGATTACTCAGAGACGTCTCTTTCAATGACCGATTACTCAAAGATGAAAGAAGTTTTAATTTATTTAATTTAAAAAACTACCAAATAAATTTAGACCCAATTTGAAAATGCATACGAAGGCAAGAAATTTCTATCTGTAGAGCGGAAGAGACTATCTTGTTAAAATGCTGGTTTTAGTCTTGTTAAAGTTTGTAATAACGTGATAATAGCAATTGTTTTGATAAAGTATCGACTTGATAAACAGAATTCCTCCAGGTCAGTCGGGAGAGGGGGATACACACAAAAAAAAAAGGATATATTCCAAGGTTATATTGCGTACTCCAGTGGATTCATACTATACACAAAAAACAATGTGACATATTATAATAACGCGAACACAATGATAGTGCGATGTAGGATTTAAGCAACGCCATCTGTCGAGCTTTGTATGAACTAAGATTTGTATACAGTGATAACCTTGCAGATATCTTTCATGCTAAAACCGAACTCATCTTTTATTTATAGCTATAGATAGTGGCATGTTTGTGGGCTGGTCTACGTGACCAAAAAAACTCCGGAAACCATGTGACCCCTAGTGTCACACAAACACTCACCAAAACAGTCAAATTATATATATTATATTATATATTATATATAACACCAAAGTGTATAATTACCTTTCTCAATATTCGTTACAATGCCCTTCAATTAAAGTGGTCCAATAAGACGATAAGAATTTCCTTTGGGTTGCCAGACATTAAAAATTTACCTTAAAATACGGTAAAATTTTAAACTACGATTTAATTATTTGAAGCCTACTTAGTATTCGCCTATTTCGATATATTTTAGATAGTGCAATAATATATACGTAGTCTGTTTGATGGTAAATGGCAACATTATTCCTTTGAATTGCGACCATAACATCATATCCCGGTCGAGCCTACCCATTCACAGATCCTGGATAAAATAGCTGTACAAAAATCTAACAGATTATGAATCTCTTTTGAGGACTTTTCAATTTGAACACTGGCAACTCTGTGTGTTTTCTTCCCAAATACGAGGGAGTTGGTGGGAATAAACACGTCTGTTTAATTGACCGAATATGTTCTGGGAGACAAGAGGGCTGTTTGGAGTTATGTTGTTATTAAGTATTTAATGTCGTATTGGATTTTAACGTCCTCTATAATAAACTAAGGAAGGTTAAGTGAATATTACAACACCCTATATTAAACGAAGAATTTTCTTAGTTTCGTGTTCGATCATAAATTCATATCTTAGATTGTAATATTTTGATGATTAACTGAAACAGACTTATTTTGAAAACATTAAGATTGAAATTATGAACAGATCACAAAAACTGATGTCATCGGCAGGACTCGAACCCACGGCCTTTAAGTTGCTGATTCGACAGGACCTATAAAAGTGCATCATAGTGCGGTCATACAAACTACAGTAAAAACAAGGACAAAAGAAGTGAGAAGAGCAAAAGAGAAGTGAGTCTCCGAAGCTCTAACAATGTATATTTTTTCTTAATCCTCCTTTACAACCATTTCTGGGCGTCCCGGGTTACGATCGATATCAATGCGGGGGCCGTAAGCACCCGGTCAAGCCGTTTGATTCGTTTTGGGACATTCATAACCCCCGTGTTACCACCTCACACTAACATTATCTAAACACAACCCTCTCTTTAACATTTCTAAATGTTTTACATTCAAATATTATCCCAATCCAACCCTTTTATGTCCAATATTTATGTTTATTTCCTAAAATAAATAATACAAATTTCAAAAACCAACTCGTATTAAAACAAGTGTATATTATAACAATAAAAAAACCACATAGCAGATGTGTCTAACCCTCAACCGCCACAAGGTCCACTTTCATCCAAATCACGTACTTTTTAGCCACGCGTCCATTGTTACATCAATAAATTATTTAAATAATACAATGTCCAATTGTTATAACTCACTGACCATTTAATATTAAGTGTGAGCTAATTATTTTGTTAAGATAATGAAATGTGGTAATAGTACGTGGGTTGGAATATGTTCGCCTAATTATGGTCACTGTATTGTGGTTTGGAGGGATAATGGATAGAATATAAATTATGGCAATACTCTTTGACTAGGTGTGCACGGCGGGTCGCGGTGCAAAATTGAGCTGAAGCGAGATTTTCTATCGCGGTATTACTCACTCGCTAGCTGATTTTCCGCGATCCGACGCAGCGAAGTAAATCTATCACATGCCACACGTGTTGATTATTTACCCCGTACAGAAGGTCAATGCAATTATTAAACGGTAAAATTATTATAAATATTTTTTTATTTTATATTTATTTTCTGATTTCTATATTAATACATTGCAAAGGTTAAGCAACATCTAGTCAGGCCGGTCTTAGGATGGGTGACCATTTCTTAAGACACTGAGACCCCTCCGTGCCTCGGAGAGCACGTTAAGCCGTCGGTCCCGGTTGTCATACGAACATCTATGGCAGTCGTTAGGGGTAGTTGGAGCCCTAAATCAAAAATCCGACCGGTCTAACTACAGAACTCGATATCGCCCATGGGTTGTGAAGGTCAGATGGCAGTCGCTTCACGGAAAATATCGAAGTTCAGCCGAATCGCAGTTAGACTGGAAAGCCGACCCCAACTAAGTTGGGAAAAGGCTCGGTGAATGATGATTTATTTTCTGATTTCTTTTTTTTTGAACTGATGGTCTATTTGACCTCTTTTAAGGTCAAAATTATGTATGGCGCGCGCGTTATGTGTAACTCTCTCGGTATAACTGTCTAAGTCCTCCTGGAACAGGTTTTATTCCTCCGTGGTCACTTCGATGTTTCTGATTTCAGATATATGCACTCACGAGCATGGTCACTGCCACCATGCAAAGTTTGAGGAAAAGATCGGTTCAGCCGTTCAGGAGGAGTATTCGGTCAAGTAAAAACCCTCGAGTGTAGTAATAGGAGCTTGGCTCGCCTTCGGCTCGCTACAGCTCAATTATATATTCGCTTAAATTACAGAGATTATATTTAATGGTATGTCATCTGTCCTGGCTGTTGGAGTTTTGGTTTGTATTTCAGAGTGCTTTTGAAAATTCTATAGCTAGTGCCCGGTAACGGCAATAGGCTTGCCCCCTATTACGTGCAACTAATTACGGGCGAAGTGTGGGTGTGCCTACCTTTGGAGATATAGGCTTGATGTTTGTCTGTCTGTAAGGTCGAAATAAAATTTAAAAAAAATCTTTTTAATTTCAGGATCTCATCTTGGAAAGGAGCGAAGCATGCCAGACTCTATCGAAGGCTTTGGCGATGTCCAGTCTAATCGCCAAGGACTCGCCGTGCCTTTTCATAGCCTCACCCCAGACATGCGTTACGAATGCCAGAAGATCACCCGTTGATCGTTTTGGCCTGAAGCCGTATTGCCGATCATTTATTAGCGAGTGATCTTCGAGGTATCGCATGAGCTGCTTGTTAATGATCAGCTCGTGCGATACTCACACAATATAATCGCAATATTAGAGGTCTTGGGCTAGTGGTGTCTTCGTCAGTTGGTAGAACGTTCCTCCTGGAAAGGGAAAACTCGCTGGATCAAGTCCAGCCCAAGACTATAACTTTGCAAAAAAAAAATATTGTAAAATTATTTAAGTGGGTTCACGTTGGTAGTGTGGTTGCTGCAATCATTCTCGTGTCGTCGTCGAAACACATGTCCAACCCCTTAACCACCAATCTACGGACACAATAGTCCGAGACGCCCAGGACTTAAATTGGCTGTCCCACAGCGGCTGGCACGTAAGATTTTGTTGCTTTTCATCAATATTTCATCGCAAGGCAACGGATTTCAATTTTTTTTCATAATTACAATATAGCTGCCACTTTTTATTAAATTCATTCGGCCATTTTGGACAGGGCTTGGCTTGCCCCCTATTACGTGGGACTAAAAATACTGGCAAATTGTGGATGTGTAGTGCACCTCTGCCTACCCCTTCGGGGATATAGGCGTGATATGTGTGTGTGTGTGTGTGTGCTACGGACACTACAAAATATATCTTTATACTAAGATCTATAAAATGTAATAAGTACTCTTAACTATACCTATTATATCGCTTGAAATATGGGAAAACTAGCCCATCATTTATTATCTGTGACAATCGTTTATCGTTCATTGCTTAACCATTTGTAAACTATCAATAACCTTTCAACTTCTAATAAAATATACCCCAACCAAAATATAAAAATTAATCGACCGTTGCCCATATTTTTATGGACTACTCTATATAACGGTACGTAGTTACAGGGCCCCAAACAGACGGACAGATATACCCATGAGTAGTTTTATATGCAAATATTTAGTATCTTAAGTAGGATCAGAGTACCTTACCGCGCGATACAGGGTTAAGTACAGTCGGACAGAAAGTTTTGTAAATTGAATTAAAGTGTTCTATTAAATTATTCTAAATTATTTATTTTATTTGAGGGTAATTTTATCTTTATTTTGACTGTATTTTTACAATTAGATTTGTTTTTATTTTAACTTTAACTGTTGTGACTTAATTTGAACCTTTAGTTGTGATTTTCTTTTTAATTAATTTCGAAAATGATGAACTTAATTCAACTTTTATCATTTAACGAAAAACTGAGGTGGTTTTATACATTTTTACCGGTTTATTTGTTGTTTTTTTATGTATGCTTATGATCACATTGATCATGTAGAACTAGAACTTTCTAGAAACAATGGTTTCTATAAAGTTAAAGGACGGATTATCAGACATCAATCTCGCTAACATGGAAATAAATGTCTAGGCGAACGTCGAACTTAAGTAAACGTAAAAGTATCTGTTAGGTTATTTTAGGATAATACACTTGCTGGATAGACACGAATCTTTATTCGGTGGTTCTTGAAAAAAAAGACTTGATAAAAATACAAATTTTAGTTTAAGCACTTGCATTTGAATTAAAAAAAATTTGAAAAAACTGAAGAGTACAGACTTAATAGATTTGTTTTAGAACAACCCTTACTCCCCGATATCTTAAAGAACGATTTAAGTTCCTACATGACACACATTCGAGGTCTCTAAGGTCATCAGAGAATTTAATGCTGGAATGCCAGTGCATTCCACAAGATTCTCTGACAAGTGCTACACTGTTCAAGCATTTCGTCTGTGGAATGCTCTGCCGCTACAGATTAAACGCGCACAAACACTTGCATCTTTTAAAAATATGTTAAAAGATTTTTATCTCTATTCCTCTAATTAGTGCTATTTGTTTCTTTATATTTTTTTTGTGTATATTTAAAGTTAGTATATCCTATTATTGTTAGTATATTCTATTGAATTTCATATATATACGCCGAACAATTGCTTCCTTGGCCGCGTTCTACCGTATTTACCACGGTGAGTGTTCTGAAGAGCTCTTCAATCTGATCCCACCCTCTCCCTTCCGATCCCGAACAACGCGTGCCGAGCAGAGATGTCACTCTCGTACCGTGGAAACCGTCTTCGCGAGAACTGAGCGTTTTAAACGTTCGTTTCTCTACCGAACGATGGTGGCTTGGAACGCCCTGCCCGCGCACGTGTTTCCTCCAACATATAACCCTGGGTTCTTTAAGCGAAGCGTGAAGAGGCACATTACTGGGTCGTCGTAGTTGAGGGTCACTCTCTATAGTATTCCTGTGTACTGTGAGAGTTGCCCACAATCACCAGACGTCGCCACAGCTTACCATCAGGCGGGTGGCGTCAATTTGTCGACCTAAATATAAAAAAAAAAAAAAATGTACTTGTTTCTCCTGATAAATATTCATTTATCAATGTATTGAACATTTTGCTCTCTTCTTTAAATCCTATTAATTTATTATTTTTAAATATAATTATATTACATTGTACACAACCCCTATCATTTCTTGTAACTTTCATTCCATCCTAAGGTTGCCTGGAAGAGATTACTCTTTAGCAATAAGGCCGCCTGTTGTACATTATTATTTTTAAGACTTGTCATAAACCATTTGTTGTTATATTGTGTACAATAAAGTGTATTTATTATTATTATTATATTATTAGATCCAACCTTAGATCATTGAGGTCCACATTAAGACCTCTTGCAACCTGGAACATAATTATTGGTAACTTAACTAGTCCTAACACTTTTCGATCCAACTGTACCTGATCAGAACAGATGTATGTGGCGTACTTGCTAATTTCATATTCAATAAGGGGTCGCGCATGCTCGGTAGCGACATGCGCCGGAGTCGTTTCTGTGGCTGTTTTACTATAAAAATTTAATCATCAATAACTTGAATAGTAAGACTTAAGAGTAACGAAATTTGCCACCACGCACAAACAAATTCACGTATTTAGCTTGTAAGGGGGAGAGGGCTGTGATATACAGCCTTAATTTGCCACTCATTAAACACTGTTAAGGCGTGTATAAAGAAACGTGATAGCCTTACATCGTCAGCTAACCAGTTGGTCTGAAGTGACAATTACTTTAACCCTCGTGGTCTGTGGAACCTGGTACACATCATGGTATGTGAACCTGACAATTGCATCTGTTTTAGTTTAAGTATTCTTACAGCTTTTTGGTTTGAAGCCTTGAAGAGTGTTCTTAGAAATCCTATCAATCTGGTCAGCGTCGACCACCCTGACGGTAATTATCTTTATTTTTATAATTTTTCCGTTATTAAAATGTTAGACAAGCATGCCATATGTCACAATCATATTATAACAACTTACTTAAAAAGTACATTATTGAAATATTATGTAAATTTTCAACGTATTTTTGTCATAGTGCTTCCTATTTTCAAACTGTCTTAGCATTCCGATGTGTTTTACTTTCAAAAACATATTGTTTGCAACAGATGGACAAAAACGTACTTAACGTGTATTGTTTTCGCTAATTTGATATGTATTAAAGGGTTAAACCATGCTTTATTGGATGTGGTGCGTGTGCGCAGGAGTTACGTTACAGTGACCGCGGTTGTGTGACGTTATTGATGGCTTTTAGTAGAATATAGACGTCATTAATTATAATATATTAGGTTGGGTTTTTGAGGGTGTAGTTAGATTATTATTCATTTGCATTAACATAATTTCTTACTATGTTACCGATGAATAGGTATTGTTACGGACTAAAGTGAAGAAGGATATTATATATTTTCTCTCGGCGAAAAGTTAAATTGCTATAAATTCTTCAACATCGCTTCAACATAGCAATGCTTCAACACAGTCGTACCTAGCTTTAAATACATTTATTTTGAGTGTATATATATTTATATTAGTTTAAGTATGCAGATATTTATTATATTATACTAGTATTAGTTATTTATGTACGTATTAAAAGTTTATCGTCTATCATATGAGTAATACCTACTTATTAGGTATCGCTTCATCTCTCGGAATTCTGAGCACCTACGACTAACTCTTTCTGCATCACCCGACGGTTGACTGGTAGATAATGCCTGTGGCATTAAGTCCGTAAGTAATCCGCCTTTGAACATTATTTGTGCACAAAGTTTAAAATAAAAAAAAATCTACAGTGTAGCTAGAACACGGAATATAAGTCACAAAATAGTTAGGATGGCTCGTCAGTGCAACGAAATCACCAGGGATAACCCAGCCTTCGATGTATTTGTACGAGTACCTAAACTGTATTTATTTGTAAGAATTTTATTGTAAAACAGCTTTTAAATCCGAGTATTGTGTTTTGAAACTCCATCATGTCCTATCTGTCGAAATTGTATACTTAATATGTTTATATCAACTCCTCTTTTGTTTACATATTCTTCTGGAATGCAACCTGGACTATGATCTTTCTGATTTGTATTTTCTGTATTTTTTCGGTTGTAATCTGTTATGTGTAAATAAATAAATAAATAAATAAATAAAATAAAAAATAATACATCAGAAGCCATTTCAAGTTTACGGTCACGTTGATATTTTTTGCACAGGCACGTCCAGACCATGAACATTTATAGTCTAGTGCCTGCCGTCTATAGCCGGGAGGGAACACATATGCCTGTACCTATATGTAACGTGTAAAGAGTGAATATAGAATGCAAGAAAGCCAGTAACAGGTACTCTTGTATGTATACGTCCTGGAAAAACAAGCATGTAAGTATGTACGCAACCTGAATGCAAGTTTAACCTGCAAAATGTATTCTATGTGTACTAGTAAATTATATACAAGCTACTGTTTTATTTTATTTTTTTATTTTTACTTCATTGAATAGATTACTACCGAAAGCTTTTCTTAATGTATATCCTTTTTAAAAATATTGTTTCTTTTACTAGAACGTAAACTGTATCAAATAGCAGTAAGTTAGAGCACTAAGTCGCAATAAACTCCCTGCTTTAGGTGGTTAGAACTCTGGGGGAACAACAACAAACAAGCCTGGAGTGCGGTTACGCTAAACGCGCAATCGCGAAATGCTCCAAGGGTACTATCAGCATGTCAGTGTCAGATTGAAAAGTGACACGTACGGACGGACTGACGGAGAACGACGGGCGTATAAGGGTACTTTTTCAGCTTTTGCTGATAGTACCCTAAAACGGACTCTTTAGCAATGTAAAGAAAGTAGTAATACTGAATACAACAGTTATTTATTTCGTTCAAGAATTAACAGTTAGGTAGTTTCTTTCTCAATGCACTCGTTTAAAAATTAACTATGACAGAAGCATGTAGTTCGGTCAGTTAATATTATATAATATTAACTGACCGAACTACAATTACCTTTGAGACCCTTTTTGAAAATTACTCTAATAATGCACACATGTTTCTTCATCCCTTAAAAAGCAATTTGCCGCCGGCATTATTGTCATGGTTGCCTTAGAATACCCCTTGTGGTATACCCTAAAATGCAATTAAGGGTATCTTTGATGACTATATATCTTATCTGTGGGATATCAACGACAATTAATAATTACTTATAGAGCCGTTTGCTATGCACGTGTGAACCGCCGCGTGGATTTTAAAGTATTGGATAGGGTAACTTAAAAATATTTTAATAGTAAAATTTATAAGTCAGTTTTTATTGATGATTTATTCTAAAAAAGATATCTGAAGGTTGCTAATTGTAATTAATATTTTTTTAAATCAATCTTAGGCGACTCATTTATTTCGTTTGTCCGCATACTCCTTCTAAACGCCTGAACCTTCAAACTTACCACAGTGATAACTTGTGGCGTGAGGGTGGTTTAGAACAAAAAAAATAAAAATCGGACATACAATCGAGGAATAATCACCGAAAAAAACAATGGTCCCATTGAAAACAATGTAAAAATTTCACGTGCAGAATATAATTTTCGAAATTCAAGTATTGAAACATAAAAAAATAAATCGTTGTCGTTCGAAAATTTAACACTTCGCTCAGTTTTTTGCAACAGCAGCATGCATTGCATACCTAGTTTATTTGGACTTTAAAAAACCGGCCAAAACAAAACATGTTTGTTGTATTGGAACCCACTTAAATATTTATTTTATTTTGTTTTTTAGTATTTGTTGTTAGAGAGTTAACAGAAATAGGTACCTACATTATCTGTGAAAATTTCAACTTTCTTACTATCACGGCTCATGAAATACAGCGCAAGACAGACGGACGGCCAGCGAAGTCTCAGTAATAGGGTTCCCGTTTTACCCTTTGGGTACGGAACCCTAAAAAGGAGGTTCTCAATTCATTCGAAGTTAGTTTTTTGTTCAAAATTTGTGTTTTTTTTAGTCAAAGTACATTAAGTTTTGCCTTACCAATTAAATGATACCACTCGAGAGAACTTTGAGTCTTCAATAGGTAGATAAATTCTATTTTCTTCCTATCCACCCACAGCCAATCTTCATAACCCATTACAATTTCAATTAGTGCGTTCAACCATCAAGTCACTTTGTACTTTTGGTCGCCGTGGGCAATATTGAACGACGCCATACTAACTTCTCAAATAACTCACGTCTTATGTAAGATTACTACTAAATTACACTTAAAAAATTGACACAGCACCCGACTTTTGAAATGGGACTAAATAGTTGTCGGGAGTTCGACTTTTGCTGAGCGCGTAGCTGGTGGCTTTTTAGACTAGGTATGCAATACATTCTGCTGTTGCAATAATTGAGCTGAGTTTGTCGATCCGGATCGAACTCCTAAACGACTGAACCGATCTTTATGAATTCAGATATATGCACTCACGGTGATGGTCACTATGATCGTGCCAAATTTCAAAAAGATCGGTCCAGTCGTTTTGGAGGAGTTCGATCCCAAACGAAATACACGAGTCGGCTAAGAAAGAAGCCAATTACCTCTGGCGCTCCGCAAAAATCGGGTTTTCAGACACTCTCATACCGAACAACGTTTCTTGTCCTGCACCTGGAGCTAGTTAGGAATAACTAGTTCTTCTGTAATAATCGATGAACATCGACGGAGCCACGTTTTTAAAGAAAGAAGAAGAAATAGTTGTCGGAATGGGATAAGTTCGGAAGTGGTAGCTTAAAATCAGAATCTTTTTACCCTGTCCGAAGACATGAGGTAACAAACATACAAAAAAAGAAAAAAGAACATACAGTCGAATTGAGAAACTCCTCCTTTTTTGGGAGTCGGTTGAAAACTAGTTGGTGCCTGCGGCTACACTCGCGTGAAATGTTTAGTTATCTCGATTGGTCGTTGTCTTAACGTGATGTTTTTTTTTTTGAATTTTTTGGACATTCTCACACAACGTCGTCTATCCCAAACTAAGCTATACGCTTGTGTTATGGAATCAAGAAACTGTGAAGAAAAATACATAGGTACCATATTAGGTATAGGTAGGTTAGGTTTGATATAGGGTATAAAAAACACCCAAACTCCGAAATAAACATTTGTGGATCACATAAATATTTTTGTATGTATCTTGTATCAGTTACTAGCGGCGCCCGCAGCTTTGTTCGCTTGACAAATTATATACTTACACAAAAACCTTCCTCGAGAACCACTTTATCTATTGGTGAAAACAGTATCAAAATCCGTTGTGTAGTTTTAAAGATTTAAGCATACATACACGGAAGCAACTTTGTTTTATAATATGTAGTGATAGTGATATAGCATGTACCTACAATCGTTGTACGGGTTCCTGGTTACCGTAAAGGAATTATCGGGATTAAAAGATAAGTTTTATTTATATATATTAGGTAATTGTCATAAAATAATATGAAGTAATAAGACAATGCAATTGAAACTAACTAAATATGTACATAACCTATTCTCATTATCTATAGGTACTTATAATAAATCTGTAGAGGTGAAAATTCTGTACATTGAAAATATCAAAAAAATTAATGGCAGGGGGTGTTACTAGACCGACACCGAACACAAAAATGTGATTAAAAAAATTTTTGTCTGTCTGTTTGTTCAGGCATCACGCAAAAACTACCGGTTCGATTACGATGAAACTTGGTATAATTATTCTTTAATATCCTGGGCACCACACTGGGTACTTTTTATCCCGGAAAAGTACATACAATAAAAAACAAACTTAATTTTGCGGTTCGATCCCTAGACCCGATTACTGTACCAACCGCAAAGAATAAGTTTGTCGTAGGTTTTTTTTTATATTGGGTTCGCCAAATTGACGCCGCCCGCCTTGTGGTAAGTCGTGACGACGTCTAGCGATTGTGGGCCACTCTCACAGCACACAATACTATAGAGAGTGGCCCTCAACTTGGCGACCTACTGATGTGCCTCTTCACGCTCCGCTTAAAGAACCCAGGGTTATATGTGGGAGGAAACACGTGCACAGGCAGGGCGTTCCAGGCTACTATCGTTCGGCAGAGAAACGAAACATGCTATTCACTGTGTGGGAGTGGCATCTCTACCCGGCACGCGTTGTTCGGGATCGGAAGGAAGAGGGTGGGATCAGATTGAAGAGCTCTTCAGAACAGTGGAGTTCACTAAGGGGTGCTGCACACGGCTAAGATACTATAATATTTTAACTTAAGATACAATATCGCTCGCCATACAATTCAATGGACTATCACACACGACGAAGATAATAAATAATATTTCATATTTTCGTATCTTACGATGAATTTTTATGGTATAATAGAGAATATAATAGAGAACCTGTTGTAGGGGGGGTGGGGGGGGTTATGAACTCAATAAAACCCAAAACAATGGTTTTTAGAACTTTTGTCTGTTTGTCTGAATGTTTGAACACGCTAATCTCAGAAACGGCATAACCGATTTGAATTTTTGATTTGAATTTGCGGTTTGGTTTTCAATCGCTTCATAAATAAAAAAGTTATGTAGATCTAAAGTAACACGCAGGCGGAGCTGCGGGCAACAGCTAGTAACTACTAAGATTACAACTAAATTCTAACATGCGTCAAAGAACTCCTCAGCCTCGTCGCCGATGGCAATGTTCCGAGAAGGCTGGCAGCATTGCCACGTTGTACGGCGCCAAATAGTAACCAGCCTTCTGGGGGCCTAGACAAGATGTAATCGATTAGCGACAACGCTAATAGAAAGTTCTAATAATGTATGGGAGTAACAGTAGTTGTCGACTAGTCACGTGATCGATGCTTAGCGATCGCTTATTTGATAGACAATGTTCTAAACAGTCGATTCCATCAATAGAAACGACATCGTCTAATGATTTGTCGGTCGTGAGTTTAGATAAATTTTTGAATAGGCCGCGAGCACTCGGACCCCAAGGTTCTAGCGTCTCTACCCCAAACGACTCATATGTAGTTCTATGACTCATATATGTACTATGTACTAATATATAGTATCCTTCTAAATTTGAGTATTTGCGCCGTTTAAGGCTTTCCGCTGATGCAGTAGCAGCGCCGGGACAACCCGCTGTTCTAGGAAGATAATTAAGTCAAGTGGTGTATTGTCTAAACTTAGTCTAAAATAGTATGAATATAATGATAATCGGACGGATAGCCAAATGGAATGATAGTCGTTTACGCACTATTTGGTATAATGTGGAAATAGTGCGGCTCGGCGTAGTTTGGTGATTCCGCGCAACGCGATGTATGAAACATGAATCGATGCATGGATCGTAGATATTGTCCTACTTATTTATTTATATTAAACAGAATCTACTATTGTATAGAGAATATCAATGACAATAGAAAGATTCGCCCGCAGCTATAGCTCTATGGGGGCACAAACAATGCCCACTATCAACCCATAGATTATCGAGGGTGTACACTACGAAAGGTAAGTGGTCATCATGAACATCAATGGGGTTGTGTAGCCTGAAGGTATGGTGGATTAAATGTACATTACTCTTGTATTTATAAGTTCGTTTAAATTGTAGATTGGGGGTCAATTGAAACAGTTATATTGTTATGTATATTTATACAGATACAGTGAATACAGTCAGACGAAACAAAATCATTATAGGTACTCGTCTGGCATCATTCCTGGCGCATAAGTGCCCATGATGCTAGTAGCGTTGCCGTGCTGAATGGCAATGGACAACCTTTGCACCAGAAACGACCCGGAGCGAGAGTCACCGGTCCAAACACTAACTAATCACCGAGTCTTTGCCTTCGTGATATAGTTATCTCGTTCCCAGTTCCCGTGGGAACACATTACCGTAATTAAAAGTAGCCTATGTTACTCAGGGTGAATGTAGCTACATATCAGTGAAAGAATTTTGAAAATCCAGTCATTAGTTACAAAGCCTATTCGCTTCAAAGAAACAATCGATCAAAGCTTTCCTCTTTATAATATCGGTATAGATATTAGGTTTAAAAAAAATTAATACCGAAAATAAATTATTTTAAGACTTACAACACTAGCATATTTATTTAACGCGGGAATTAACACTATGCAAACATTTCATAGGTTAGGTAATAGTACTTAACCTTATAAATTATTAGATTTTGACAACACACATATTAACCTTTTTGACTGCCTCGGTGGCTCAGTGGTATGAGTATGCGACTGCCGTCCCTGAGGTCCCAGGTTCGATTCCGGGTCGAATCAAATTATTTGTGTGATCCACAAATGTTTGTTTCGGAGTATGGGTGTTTTCTATGTATAATATGTATGTATTTAGATATATACAGGCTGAATTTTTCAAATTTCCAGAGACGCCCGGCGGAATCCAGTAGCGCCCAGCGGAATTAAGTAGGTAATATAAACGGTAACTTTGATTACATTACCACTACCGGACAAGGGGGATATATTTTGGACAATAGGTACATATTTGTACTTTATTCATGGGATCGGTCATGCACCCTCATACACCATTCTGCACGCCTGACCAAATAGTTATACCTACCTCTATTTACAATGTAGGTTTCACTGTCGGTATATTTGCAGTTTGAAGATTACTGGGTTCTGTACCTATCTCTACATATTATAAAAGTTTGTTTATTATACCTATTATCATGCCTATTATCCTCTAAGGGGTAGGTAGAGGTACATAACACACCCACATTTTGACAGTAACTTTGTTGGTCTTACGTAATAGGGGGAAAGTCTATAGTCGTAATGGGGCGCTAGAAAAAATCTAGACGGTTGGTTGCTAGTCCTTCGTCCTCAGGCCCCGATCATGAAGGTCGGTGGTCTTGCGCGTAGTCACGTCATACTTCGGAACTCAGCTGGGAGGGTTCGCTCCATCACCCTACCGGCCGCCTCCTTCACGAGCAGAATCTGCTCAGAAGGAAACGGCCGAGAGGGTACTTGCCCAGGCCCACAACGAAGTCCCGGCGCTGAATTGCCCACGCTAAGCATTCCACCAACGTGTGGAGTGCCGTGTCTTCCGGAAGCCTCGCAGTGGTGACAGGCGCGGGTGTGACCTCTCGAGAAACAAACAGTCTTATACTATATAACCAATTTTACAGAACCCTCATACAAATTGTAGGCTTAGTTTCCTGTATTTATGACAAAAAAACTACATCAAATAAAAAGAACAAATTTTGCAAATTTTAAGTTTTAAATTGTAACATTACACCAAAAATTACACCTGAAATAAAGCTACAGTCTGACTCTCTATACTAATACTAGGTATGCAATGCATGCTGCTGTTGCAAAAAACTGAGCGAAGTGTTAAATTTTCGAACGACAACGATTTATTTTTTATGTTCAAACTTTTTTTGTTTTTTATTTTGTTCCAAACCACCCTCACGCCACACGTTATCACTGTGGTAAGTTTTAAGGAGATCGGTTCAGGCGTTTAGGAGGAGTATGCGGACAAACGAAATACATGAGTCGCCTAAGATTGAGCTTCGCTCACTTCGCTCAATTACAAAGAGGAAAGATTTGATTGTTTGTTTGTTTGAAGGGAATAACCTCTGTAAGTATAGCTCCTATATTCTTGTAAATTAATAAATAAATGAAATAAATTTTACTTGCTATTTCAAAATGGTACCCTAAAAATTGTGTACTAATAGCCTATTGTACCCTAAAATAATCACCCCAGTTGACAATATGCGCAGTCACGTGTTATAGCCTCCACCATTGTATAGAGCGAGGTAGGCCTCGCTCGCTCATCATCTTTTTTAAGTCGGTAAACTATTGCTATTGTTATTGCTATGGTAGTTAGTTATTGATATGTATAAGGATTAAGTTTAATCTTTATCAGTCGAGCGCTTTGCAAATATTATTGGCAGTAATTTGTATTAAATATTCAGGGTAATTTTGGGGTAGCATTTTTAACAGATTTTATGAAGGAAGAGATTCAAAAATTCGAACCAAACATTTATCTTGTCATTTAATAGGTAGGTACCTATCCGGAGTTCGGTTTTTGCTGAGCGCGTGGCTGTTGGCTTTTTAGGTTACCTCTGGTGCTCCGCAAAAATCGGGTTCCTAGACACTCACATACCGAACAACGTTTCTTGCCCTGCACCTGGAGTTAGTTAGGAATAACTAGTTCTTCTGTGAGGGACTATCAACTAATCAAGCATTACCTTGACATTGGCGAAATCATCGATGAATATCGTAGGAGCCACGTTTTTTAAAAAAAAAGAAGAAGGTTCCTATCCCTTGTCAACTGAAACACATTCTCGGTGGGAAACATATTTTACGCCGAATAAGAAACAAAATATCTTAGTATCTATGTATGTTATTTATGTTCTTACAATAAAGTAAATATTTTACTGCCTCGGTTTGGTTGTTTTCTATGTATTATATGTATGTATTTAGAAATATATAAGTATGTTTATCAGTCGTCTAGATCCCATAACAACACAAGCTTATAGGTATTAGCTTAATTTGGGCTAGATGACATTGTGTGAGAATGTCCAAAAATATTTATTTATTATAAAACAATTAGGCTTTTCATATCATTTTGAAAAATAAGAAGAGATTTTTCAACTTTGTTAAATCCAAAATTCGCAAAGACCGTAGTAACAAATCTTATCGTAGCAAGGGAAATGAACTGACAGACAGACATACATCACAGATATATCCCCGAAGGTGTGTAAGCAGTGGTGTATTACACACCCACACTTTGCCAGTTGCCAGTAATTTTATCGGTCCTACGTAATAGTTGGCAAGCGTATTTCCGTTATTTATATGCCGAGGCAGCGGCCGGCGAAGCGCCAGATAAATTGCTACCAGAAACGAGATGCTACCAGACAAGTAGGTTAGGTTAGGTTAGAACTGTGACCACAACAACGCGCGAGCCGAGTGAACGAAACGAGCGTGCCGAGGTAGCGGCCGGCGAAGCGCCAGATAAATTGCTACCAGAAACGAGATGCTACCAGACAAGTAGGTTAGGTTAGGTTAGAACTGTGACCACAACAACGCGCGAGCCGAGCGAACGAAACGAGCATGCCGAGGTAGCGGCCGGCGAAGCGCCAGATAAATTGCTACCAGAAACGAGATGCTACCAGACAAGTAGGTTAGGTTAGGTTAGAACTGTGACCACAACAACGCGTGAGCCGAGCGAACGAAACGAGCGTGCCGAGGTAGCGGCCGGCGAAGCGCCAGATAAATTGCTACCAGAAACGAGATGATACCAGACAAGTAGGTTAGGTTAGGTTAGAACTGTGACCACAACAACGCGCGAGCCGAGCGAACGAAACGAGCATGCCGAGGTAGCGGCCAGCGAAGCGCCAGATAAATTGCTACCAGAAACGAGATGCTACCAGACAAGTAGGTTAGGTTAGGTTAGAATTGTGACCACAACAACGCGCGAGCCGAGCGAACGAAACGAGCGTGCCGAGGTAGCGGCCGGCGAAGCGCCAGATAAATTGCTACCAGAAACGAGATGCTACCAGACAAGTATGTTAGGTTAGGTTAGAACTGTGACCACAACAACGCGCGAGCCGAGCGAACGAAACGAGCGTGCCGAGGTAGCGGCCGGCGAAGCGCCAGATAAATTGCTACCAGAAACGAGATGCTACCAGACAAGTAGGTTAGGTTAGGTTAGAACTGTGACCACAAAAACGCGTGAGCCGAGCGAACGAAACGAGCGTGCCAAGGTAGCGGCCGGCGAAGTGCCAGATAAATTGCTACCAGAAACGAGATGCTACCAGACAAGTAGGTTAGGTTAGGTTAGAACTGTGACCACAAAAACGCGCGAGCCGAGCGAACGAAACGAGCGTGCTGAGGTAGCGGCCGGCGAAGCGCCAGATAAATTGCTACCAGAAACGAGATGCTACCAGACAAGTAGGTTAGGTTAAGTTAGAACTGTGACCACAACAACGCGCGAGCCGAGTGAACGAAACGAGCGTGCCGAGGTAGCGGCCGGCGAAGCGCCAGATAAATTGCTACCAGAAACGAGATGCTACCAGACAAGTAGGTTAGGTTAGGTTAGAACTATGACCACAACAACGCGCGAGCCGAGCGAACAAAACGAGCGTGCCGAGGTAGCGGCCGGCGAAGCGCCAGATAAATTGCTACCAGAAACGAGATGCTACCAGACAAGTAGGTTAGGTTAGGTTAGAACTGTGACCACAACAACGCGCGAGCCGAGCGAACGAAACGAGCATGCCGAGGTAGCGGCCGGCGAAGCGCCAGATAAATTGCTACCAGAAACGAGATGCTACCAGACAAGTAGGTTAGGTTAGGTTAGAACTGTGACCACAACAACGCGCGAGCCGAGCGAACGAAACAAGCGTGCCAAGGTAGCGGCCGGCGAAGCGCTAGATAAATTGCTACCAGAAACGAGATGCTACCAGACAAGTAGGTTAGGTTAGGTTAGAACTGTGACCACAACAACGCGCGAGCCGAGCGAACGAAGCGAGCGTGCCGCGGTAGCGGCCGGCGAAGCGCCAGATAATTTGCTACCAGAAACGAGATGCTACCAGACAAGTAACAACATTATTAATTAAAGCAATATGATAATAGAATGTTATGAAAAAAAAAGATCTGAAAAAAAAAAGGATATAAACTGGTTCTTGGTAGTAACAGTATTAATAAAAAAATTATAATCACTAACTGTTATGAGTTCCGATGATAGTAATAAAAATGTATGAATAAAAAAAGTATGAAAAATAAAATTATGAAGAGTGATGATTCATCATCATTCACCGAGCCTTTTCCCAACTCAGTTGGGGTCGGCTTTCCAGTTTAACTGCGATTCGGCTGAGAAGAGAAGATAAGATAAGCTGAACTTCGATATTTTACTTGAAGCGACTGCCATCTGACCTTCACAACCCATGGGCGATATCGAAGTTCTGTAGTTAGACCGGTCGGATTTTTGATTTATGGCTCCAACTACCCCAGTGATGATTATGAACACAAATCGGTAGTAAGAAAAAGAATAGGATTAAAAATTTTATGTGAGCCAATATGGACCCGTCTTAATCATTCACTCGCTCACTTTTGATGTTAAATATGAGATGAAAAAACAAACTGGTGGATTTTTTCAAGAAATTGTAGAGTCACGGACATTAAGGAGGACGGAAAATTATCGTGTTTTCTGCCAAATAGGTACCTACTTAGGTACCTACTTAGGTGGTTGGTAGGTACCTACTTAGGTACCTACCAACCACCCAATGGTCTCAAAAGACCGCGCTACGTCAATTGAAAATTTTACGTAAAGAACAGTCTTAGTAAATAACCCAAATAGAGCCCCATTCTTTGTTTGGGATGGATCTATACCAATCATGGTACCGTATACATGGTATAGTATATTGTTATATGCCCACACTACGACTGGTCTACCTAACTACAGAGCTTCCATAATGCCCATGGGTTGTGGAGGTCAGATGGCAGTCATTCCACGGAAAATATTTCAGTCGCATCAGATCGCATTGACTGGAAAGCCGATCCCAAATATGTTGGCAAAAAGACTCAGTGAACTCAGTTGACTCAAGACTATATCTCGAGACTGGATCAGAAAGTTGCATGTCACATCAGAGCTGGTTGGAACACTACAAGTCATTGTCGATTCATTTATTTAGGGAATTGATCAAAATATTTTAATATTCTTTTGTGTGCAAGTACTTATTCAATGTTTAAAAAATGTTCTTAGTCATGTTATGCAAATAAATTCCTATCAGATCAGATAAAATCATCAATCAAAAGTTATAAGTAGGTGTTTATTAAACACTAAAGGGTAGAGGTGTATTACTCGTTCATATTATTTTGTTACGAGCTGACTGCGGGTAATGTTGGCTTTTGACCCTTTCGAAACATTTTATACGGATTAGCACGGAAATTTTATATAATTTAATACAGCGCCATCTAGCGTTTTATAGTATAACTCTTTGAAGACGTCCCTAATTACCTATACTACGGCAAATCAGTCACGTGAGTTAATAGTTCAGATGATAACAAATAGAGGTCACTATAATATATTTCGTACCAAAAAGTTTTACTTAGATATTCAAAGAAACAAAAGACATGCCAATGACGTCATTAAAGAAATGAAAGAGACGAAAGATATTGTAATGAAAGAGATGCACGAATAAATTCAAAACTATTCGAATAAAACAAATGACACGTCAATGACGTAATGCACGAAATGATAGAGACGGAATATGAGAGTGAAAGTGATGGAATGAAACACTCGAAATTCAAATTTTATAATATTAATAAAAAAAACATTACATAAGGCATTGAATGCTTATAAAACTGAAATAATTTAAAATTCACAGACTTCAGTCGGAATAGGGGATTAGGTTGTAGGGAAGTAGGTTTAGGTTTTCTTAATACTGTGATAATAAACTAGGTACTCGTACTTATGCAATGCATGCTGCTGTTGCAAAAAACTGACCGAAGTGTTAAATTTTCGAACGACAACGATAAATTTTTTTATGTTCAAACTTTTTTTTAACTGCAAAACGTATGAAAATCAATAAATTTTTGATTATCCCTCCATGGTATGTACGTTTTTCAATTGTTTTTGTTCTTTACCACCGTCACGCCACACGTTATCACTGTGGTAAGTTTTAAGGAGATCGGTTCAGGTGTTTAGAAGGAGTATGCGGACAAACGAAATACCTACATGAGTCGCCTAAGATTGAGCTTCGCTCAATAATAAGATAGGTAAGTATGTAAGTATTTAGATTTTGAGGGTATCTACTCCTTCGTATTGTTTCGATTTGTTTCATATTTCGTATTGTTTCGTCGTGTTTGCACAATTTTCGGCAGGACTCAAACCTTCTGATGCGTACCAGAGACGCCAGCGCCAATGGACATAGGTGCGGCCACGAACTCACGGTACTTAAAAAAAAAAACTGCTATTTATTTATAATAAGTCTGTTTCTACGAAGGGGTAAGCAGAGGCATGTTGAAGCATACTTGTAATTCTAACGAGGATTGTACCTATATTAGTTGCTCATATTTAAATTATTTCATTACTTTCTATTAAGATACCTACTTAATAGTTTATATAGTTAGATATTTATATTTACACTAGCGGACCCGACCAAAATGTGAATCTAAACCATTCTCGAATCCCCTTGAACACACACAAAAAAATTCATCAACATCGGTCCAGCCGTTTAGGAGGAGTTCAGTGACATACACACGTACAGTAGAATTATATATATATATATAAAAATATATTATATTATGTATTAAAAGTATCTTTATTGAACTTATATCATGTGTCATGAGTTTAAATAGCTGTTAAGTTTTCTAATAAATAAATAAATAAATGTTATACCTACACCCACGATGTGTAGATGTGAGCCCACGTAGTATAACAATTTTAAGGTAAGTACCTATTCAAAACAAAGTCGTATATTCTATGCATATGTGTCATAATAGCGAGTAATCTTCGTGTATCATAATCTGGGTACGCGCAGTACCGGCGCAGACAGGTAATCGTGCCATCACCACGCGAGACAGACACGCAAGTACCGTGGGAATCGCGACGGTATTACATATCCCATCCCAAGTACACGATTGTACTACGGCTTTGTGTACATTTTGTAGGTAAAAAGGTACATTGTATAGTCTATTAAAGTAGGTACCTAGCACGATAATCCGTGGACAATAAATAATAATAAATAAATAACGAATATGTTAGGACAATTCATACAACGCCATCTAGTCTCAAACTAAGCAGGGCTTGTGATATGAGTACTGGATAAACTGATATAAATACTTATACATTTTTTTTTGTAAATACAGACATTTTATACATAGGAAACATCCAGCCTTCGGTACAAACTTTTTTACTACAAGAATTACAATGCACTAAAAATATTTACTTAACAAAATAACGTTTAAAAAATCCTCCGTGTCATTGGCGACTGGGAAGGTTCTCAGAATGCTGGCTGTGTTGCCACGTTGGATAGCGATACTTATTCTTTGGGCCAGAAAATAGCCAGGTTTCTGGTCCTGAGAAGCATAGATTAATCGTTTAACAATGTCTTTATAAAGGCGGCGAGCACTCGGACCCCATGAACCCATAATAAATAAATAATAAATATGTTAGGACAATTCACACAACGCCATCTAGTCTCAAACTAAGCAGAGATTGTGATATGAGTACTAGATAAACTGATAAACATACTTATATACATTTTTTTTGTAAATGCATACATACTCGTATAATACATAGGAAACATCAAGATTTCGGTACAAACGTATGTGTCATCACACAAAGTTTGTCCGCCCGGGAATCAAACCGCGGCGTCGAAAGCGAATGCACTACCGACCACGCCACAGAAGCAGTCAACAATGATGAGGATTTTTTGCTTCCTTGTTTTTTTTTGTCCCAAATAAAATAACATAAGCAAGCACCTCTGTCTATCTCTTCGGGAATAAAGACTCCTTGTGTTTAAGTTTGTGTGACCATAGTTTTTGTATACCTAGCTATACATATCTATGGTATAGATAATTATTTCTCAAGACCAATTACCCACTGTTTCAGTGTTTCACAATAATTTACCGAGCATTTTCCCAACTAAGAAGGGGTTGGCTTTCGAGTCTTACAGATCGCGGCTGAACTTCGATATTTTCCGTGAAGCGACTGCCATCTTACCTCCACAAACCCAGGTAGACCAGTCGTAGTGTGGGTACATAATAAAAAGAATAATAATATACTACGCTGGTACCATGATTGGTACATATCCATCCCAAACCAAGAATGGGGGCTGTGCTCTATTACGGTTATTAACAGTGTTTTGAGACCATCTATGAGAGCGACCGGTCGGATTTTTGTTTAATAGGGCTCCAACTACATAACGACTGCCATAGAAGTTTGTATGACAACCGGGACCGACGGTTTAACGTGCTCTCCGAGGCACGGAGGGGTCTCAATGTCTTAATAAGGTCTCCCATTCTAACACCGGCCTGAGTCGATGTTGCTTAACCTTTGCAATGTATTAACATAGTCGGTTACCACTAGACCACGAGCCCCTCGAAGGTGTTTCACGTTAACAAAATATTAAGAAGTATTACATACCTACTAGTTGCCCCGGCGAACTTCGTACTGCCTTAATCTCACCTTTTAAGGGCCCAGATCGTGAAAATCACCGAAAAGAGTGTTACGATTTTTCATATTTAACCTATTTACATATGATTAATAACAACGATAATTTGTATATATTAAAATGAAAGACCAAAAATGATGTTAGTGCTAATTTTAACTCTTAAAACCCTGTAGTTGTTATATAATAAACGTCAACAAACGCACAAAATTGAGAAAAAATTCGAAAACCTGCCTTCGTATTTTTCAGATTTAACCCAATAAATCAACACAAATTGATAAAAAGAAACACTTTTTGAACACTGAAAAAGCCAATAAATATAACCATGTACTTTTTTTTGTACCTTTACAAACAAAGACTTCCCCTTTTAAAGCCCTAAAATCTAGATATGTTTTACGTAAATTCTCCATAGAAAAATGTATGCAAATTCAAACGCGTCCCGATAGAACGATCGTCGCAACTAATCGCCAGTGCGCCATAGAATTTCAAAGTGACTCCACGCGTGTCGGATGCTACAGCAAAATTACGTGTTGTGAATTTGTGTTTTTTTGTGAAAAACTGTAAGTACAATATTTTTATAACTAATTTACTTTCAGTAAATAGAAAGTACCGATATAATGAAAGTCTGAAAGAAAACCATGATGGAACTAGATATAAATCGTAAGAAATACAAAATTATTTACTTTGTTGCGTAGGTCATTTTATGAACCTTGTAAAGTAGGTATCAATTCAGGCTTGAAACAATCAAAGCCCTGCCCACCTTATTTTCTCGAGATATGAACTGGCGGGGTATATAGTTCTCTGCACGACATACATAGATTTTTCAACATGATAAAGGCAATAGGTATCATAAACGTAATTGGTAATCGAGGGTCTCTTTTCGCAGGATAATTTGCTGAGTGCCATGCCAGCGAAAAGAAAATTTAGTACGCATTATAAAAACGTGAAAGCCAAAAGATCTCGGAATAAAATGTAAGTTCCTCCCTACTTATTTATTTACCTGCCTACTTGACTACGTCTTGTCCTAAATACCTAGAAAAAATTTACTAGATTTGTGTTAGTGTCAAGTAAAAATCCTAGTTTTATTACTTTTATTTGTGTGTATGCTTATCATGTCTTAGTAGTAATAATAATATAATCTATTTGCATTTTGAACAGGGTAGGTACATTACAAAGCAAATAGGTACAATGATTTAGATCGCCTGATTCAGACATATACCTACAACAGCATGTAAATATTGATTTGACATGTAATTAGATAGGTACACAATTAGGTATGTCAGTCTAAGAAGAAAAATTACAATGTCCAGTAGGTAATAATTACGTAATTTCAATATCTATATAAGTAATAAAGTCAATTTCTATAGGAACAATTTTCATAATAATAAATTTTATTACATAATATAGTATTAGTTTTCATATATTTATGTATTTCAAAGCAATGAGTTTGCTTACACTATTATTAGTTACAGTATTATTAGTTTTCATGTTCATCATGTCTAAATATGTGGAAGTGGAAGTAGGTATGTTTCCTATCAGAAATTGCACGGGCGCGCGCGCGCCGTGCCTGGCGTAGGGTTGTACAAAAATTACAAAATAAATAAAAAGTGGATATTGATGAATAATATTTCCAGTACTGAAAATGAAGAAAACCTTCAGGCCGAGACTCCGAGCAACACTGCTACGCGCTGTATAGAGGTAAGTTGTTATACGTAATTCTTGTAGACTTGTTACATAAATAAACAAACTAGCTAGTGATGGGCGAAGAAAAAACCTCAGTACCTACAGTTTTTTTTTGCAATATTTATTATTTTCATTGTGAGACAAACACATACTTCTCAATTACTTTCTCAAAAGAAAATTCACGTTCAAATCTCGTATTTTACCAAAATCAAGAATTTTTTTTGTAAAATATTATCTTTTACGCGACTGGTGTACGTATGTATGTATGTATACTAAGTAATATATCTTTGTGGCACGATAAGTTCAAAATTATTGAACCGATTTTAATGTTTTTAGTATCATTAGAATTGTCTTCTAAGCCCGAGTGACATAGAATAAGTGACGCCATAAAAAACCAATACGTATAGCGTAAAGGAAATTTATAATTTCTGTTCCTGTGAGAATTTCAATGGGTCTCAACTGTTGAATTCGATTTATTACAATAGTGTTCTTATTTATTTTTATGTAACATAATTCAAGACCGTAGACTTGTTTTCTTTTTACCTTTTGAGTTTTTATGCATATAGTCGGATTTATTAAATTTATGACGTGATAACGTCTTATAAATCGATGAACACCGGCAACACGCACAAAAAAGTGTCACATTATGTCACGCTAGGGTCAAGCGAGAGCGCAGTACAAGCGATGGAGAATAATATTATGACGTTATCCGATAAAATTATCGTCCTAAACCGACTTTACAAGCAACCAGTTTTTTATTATGTTTATTTATTCACTTTCATAATTGACGAAGACTGATAAAAACGTTTAAGATTTTGATCTAGTGTTCTGTGTTTCAAAGATGTATTCTAAGGGAGTTCTTAGCTATGTTTGAAGAAATTTGGCCCATACCTTTTGAATTATTTTTTATAATAAAA
Organism: Nudaria mundana; assembly: GCA_963556515.1. Lineage (NCBI taxonomy): Eukaryota > Metazoa > Arthropoda > Insecta > Lepidoptera > Erebidae > Nudaria > Nudaria mundana. The sequence goes on along the minus strand of OY748289.1, from coordinate 22,478,903 downwards.
ATCAAGCCATTATCTTTCTTTACAGGAACTAGTTATTGACAACCGTCAAGAGGGAAAGGTGGATGAAGTGGAAGTTGGGCGTAGAGTAGTGGATATTTCTTTTTTTTTAAAGCTGTTCAGGCCATAGGGGACCACGGTCCAATGGATTGTAAGTTAAGTTACCTCAGTATAATAGGTGAAGTAAAAGTTGGTCTGGACTCAAAACTCATCATAAAATGTAGTATGTGTAATATGAAATTTACTGTGTGTTTGGTTGAAAAGAAAGAAGATAGCATGGAAGTGAATCATCAAATTGTGTCTGGTATCATATCATCTGGTGGGAGCTACTCTCAGTTAAAAACATTAAGTGCCGCAGTAGCCCTACCAATCATGAAGGTGACTCATTGTACAATGAAATTAATAATACGGTTTGCGATTGGTGGGAAAAGACAGCAGCACATTCCATGGCAGAAGCTGTCAAGGAAGAAGCGGAGTACGCAGTGTCTATAGGTAGTGTTGATAAAAATGGTACACCATTAATATCTGTTGCTGTTGACGGTTGTTGGAGCAAGAGATCTTATGGTAAGAATTTTTCCGCCTTATCCGGCGCAGCTGCGATAATTGGCATTAAAACTAATAAAGTATTGTTTTTTGGAGTTAAAAATAAATACTGCGTAGTCTGTGCACGAGCCGCAAAGAACAACAGTCAGCCCCCGGAACACCATTGTTTCAAGAATTATTCAGGATCATCTACCGGGATGGAATCGACCATAATAGTTGAGGGGTTTAAACGTTCCTTTGTTGATCACGGTGTAATTTATAATAAATTTGTAGCAGACGGCGATTCCAGTACTTATAAAAAAATATTAGATTCGCGTCCGTACGATAATTTAATAGTAGAGAAAATTGAATGCAAAAATCATCTTTTACGAAACTACTGCAATAGCTTGGAGAAATTGTCGAAAGACACTAAGTATCCTTGCGAGTTGCGGAAATTCCTAAAAGAAAGGTATTTGCGTTTAAGAACGGGTGTAAAATGCGCGATTAAATATTGGGGGGATCAAAATCAGTCACTCGAAGAAAAAATAAAAAATCTTAGTGAAGATATTCTAAATGGTCCACAACACGTATTTGGTAATCACCAACATTGCAAGGAGTATTTTTGTAGACCTGACACTCGTCGAATAGAACCTGTTGGGTTACTTCCAGCAATTGTTGGATGCGGATTAATGGACGCGGTAGAAATTTTAAGTAAAAGACTGTCATATCATTCTAGAAGTTTAATTCATAATTGCACAAGTAATATAGTTGAAAGTTTTAACGGAGTAATTGCCAAATTAGTTGGGGGTAAGCGTGTAAATTATTCTTCCCGTGGTTCTTATGCGGGCCGATGCGCAGCTGCTGTTGTGTCTTTTAATACGGTATCGATTCATAGTAAAACTCATGAAGTCATATTTAAATCTAGTCCTAATCCTTTGATCGCGAAAGTGGAAAATGGTAATCGTAGAAACCGTTTAATTGCTAAACCTAAATTAAGATTGAAAAAAAGCCACAGCGCTGTATCGAAAGACGCTCACTATGGACCAAACTGCGAAAAACCTGATCTGAGTCCAGAATTATATGAGAAAGCCAAGTCATCTTTTTTAGTTGATTTAAAGTTGTCTTGTGCTGAAAGAGAGGAGCTTGAAAGGTCGACCCATTTGCAAAGAAGTAGTGCTGAGTGGATGAGTACAAGGAGAAAATTACTAACCTCATCATCGTTCGGGGAAGTTTGTAAAAAACGAGAGAGCACAAGTTGTGCTGCTCTTGTTTGTAAAATCGTTTATGGTAGTAATATCTCCAGTTTGCCTGCTGTACGGTACGGTATCGAAAACGAAGAAACTGCAATTAGACAGTTAGAAATTCAAGAGAATATTAGTATACAAGGTTGCGGTTTGTTCGTCGACGATCAATATGAATTTCTTGGTACTACACCAGATGGCATTTATGCAAACGGTTTAATTGAAATTAAGTGCCCACATTCTTTAGCTGGCATGACTCTTGATGAAGCAATGGCCAAACATACCTTTTGGGTTAAGGACAAGGCTTCCAAGGGTTATGTCATAAATAAAAATACTTAAATAAATAAATTAGTATATGAATAATTTATAAATTTCATGTTTGTTTATAACTAATTTTTGTACAACCCTAGCACGCTTTTAAGGTGGCGACTCATATTTTGTTTACTTTTAATTATATGAACCATTTTTATACTTGTGTTTCATTTATTGACAATTTTTTGTACAACCCTAGAAGATTTTTTAGATTGCGAGGTGATCGTAAGCAAAAAGTATTTGAGTTTACGCAATAGGCACATTTCCTTGCGTAGATATAAACACTAGCGAGGAAAGGCGTGATGTTATTTCGACCGTACTTCCTACTGAATTTGCAATTATTTTATTGAATGAAAATTTTACGAAATAAGAATAAACTTTGGTAGTAAAATTACAAATAAATACATAGGTACTCGTAGTTGGAATTTTAGGTAAGTAGAATACAAAAAGGTCAGTCCGGACCTGCTCTTGATTGTTTATTATAAATAGAAAATCATAAAAATTGTGTCTCAAACTACTCTTATTTATTTATCTAGTAATTAGGATCATTTTATAACGAAAACTACTCTTGGAATATTTTACAAATAGGCAGTCGTTTATTTCCAATAATTCAACATTTTTGTTATGCTGTAATATTCAACTTCAATAACAATAACTCAACGTGGAACGTTTGTCGCAAAACATTTTCAAAATCGCGCTCTCTGGGTCATTCACCCGCCCGTCGGATGATTCGGGCAACAATAGCGCTGCTGTCGCTCAAAATCGACTTTATCCGTGCGCGGTCTGGGCCCTTAAAACCCTGAATTTCTACGATTATGTTAAAACTAAAATTAGCCAACTCGGTCCAGCCGTTACCGAGTTATAGCGAAACAAACGAACAGCGATTCATTATATATACGGAATTCCGTAGTTGAAGTCTCCGGACCCTAGTAGCTCGTCATGTCCATCCGTCCATCCTCAGTTTTCCTCTCAAAATATGAAACTTTGCATGGGAAAACTATTCCATACGAGTGAAGCCTCGGGCATCAGATACTTTATAAAAGTATGTACATCAACATGAAACTATACGAAACGATTGTATCGGGATAAAAGTCTCCAGGGTATTATGCGACCCCTGCGGTCACAGTCACCCATTAGCGCATGGCCAACATTCCACGAACAAAAGAAATTATGGACGCGGTCAATCTCTATAATGGCCGCGAAGATGATAGGATCCTAGCATTAAAATGATGGAACACACAACAAATGGCAAAGATTAAACTTACAGTGTAGATATGACAGCACGAAAATTAGGCACCACAGATAAATTTATTGCTTTATAGGTTGAGAACCCCTTGAGGACGAAACACCTAAAAAGTGGTTAACAAGAGTTTTTTCAACCGACTTCCATAAGAGGAGGTTCTCAATTCGACTTTTTGTTTGTTACCTCATATCTTTGGACTGGGAGAACCAATTTAGATTTTTTTTTTGAAAGCAAGTGTAAATCGTTTGTGCGGCTACTCCTCCGAAACGGCGTGACCAATTTTGACCAAATTTAGCATGCTGGTCGACATCATACCCGAGAGTGCATATATCTGAAATCATGAAAATAGAGCTGACCACGGAGGAATAATCACCGAAAATGTCCTGGATATCGACGAAAAAGTTCTTTAACATTTAGCTAGAAATTCCAAAATTGGCACGCGCGTGCAAGACATGCAGCTGGTGGGTTCGGAAAAACGATTTTTGAAATCGGATGCACCATCGAGGAATAATCACCGAAAAACCAGATGATTAAATGGTTGCCATGGAAACACGTGCGTCAACAATTAAAATAGATATTTTTTCATTCGATTAATTAATTTAAGTGTTCGATTCTGATTCTGATATGTAATAAAAACTTTTGTTTCGCGCAAAATTTGCAATTAGCAGCATGCATTGCATACCTAGTTAAGTTTCCAAAGCATTCTAGCAAAATACTAACAAACTGTGGGTGTGTAATGCAGCCCTGCCTAACCCTTCGGGGATATAGGCGTGATATGTGTCTGTGTGCTTTCAGTTTGTTTGTCTTGCATAGTATACACCTATATCCTCGATTCACAACCACAGTTTGTCAGTAATTTTGTTGTGACACAAATAAGGGGCAAGTCTATTACCGTTTCAGAACACTATAGAAAATCCATAACCATTCTTTACATCAAACCAAAATACTAACAGCCAGGCTGCCGTGGTATAACTAAAACGCCGTTATGTAACATTTTGACGATTTTTACTTTTTGATGCTATCTTAATCAGAAAAAAAATCTCTATCGATCTGTATTTACAGTATTCTCCTAACTAGAAAAGCTACTGAAATAATAAACGTAAGAAAGCCGTTATATGATTTTATTTTACTTGTGTATTATTCAATAATGCCGTAAAGTGACTGTGTTAATCTATATAGCCGATAAAGTTCAATAAAATCAAATATTAACAAAAAAAAACCTAAGATTGTTTCGCTAGATTGCGGTTAACGGATTTTAATTCACCTTAATGTGATTAAAGTACTTTTACTGATTTATAGTTACTCAAGTTTTTGAATAGAAATTTAAGCTATATTGAGCTATAATGCCGTTAACTGAAAAAGGTACACATAAATGTGTTTAACGATACTTAACGGCTTTATAGTTTAACTTTATTGTAAAAACGTTTTGACTTAATTCATCTTTAATGGGCCAGTTAGCGATGTTTCACATTTTGAGTAAAATCAAAGTGGTAACAACAGTGAGACTATATTGCCGTTATCCGAAATTAATACGCTAAAAGGCCGCTATATGATCTCGCGGGGGGTGATGATCGGGGCGGTCGGGGATGATCCTGTGAGTTTTTGCAGTGCCGCACATACGCTGCTTCGCGAGGTTCCCGCCAATTTTGGAATTATGGCGAATCGTCAGTATAAGTAAGTTTTTTATTGTTTTAGTTTACCGTATTTTATGTATGATAATTATTTTGTACAATTTATAGTTATATTCACACGAGGTAATTTATATAGCACTACAGAGCAGCTATTTTCTTGTTACAGATCCCAAAGATCAAAAATCATTTTAATAATGGCTATAAACCCAGATATTGAGCCTGGAACAAATCTAATCTTGGAGACACCGATTGTAACCAACTGTTTAAACTATTTTGATAAAATATACACTAGACCTTACTCAATGACCAGCAGCGTCTTTGCAACATTTTGTGAAACTCAAACTACGAACAACTGTCATCATTTAAGTATAGATATAAATAATTTAAAACAGGCTTTGTCAACAGCATGTATTCAACCCAGTCCGACTTTACAGCTGTTTGAGTCAAATACTCCTGCGGAAGCAAATTTGATGTGTGATGAATTAATGCCGCCAAGAACTCCATGCAGTTATAAGGTTTCCAATACAGTATGCCACGATTCGCCTGCTGCCGACCAACTTGATTTTGTTTCCGATGACTCCGTACGAGACAAAGATTACTGTCCATCTAATGATTCATTCGGTATTTCCTCAGAAGAAGAACGTCTGTACCGCCTGTCTTACTCCACAGGAATCGTGCCGGAGGTCTGGAAGGAGGCGAACGTACAACCGATCCCCAAGAAAGAGGATCGGTCTGATCCAGGCAACTATCGACCCATAGCTGTCACCTCAGTCATCTGCAAGGTGTTTGAGCTGATCATCAACAAGCAGGTCATGCGATACCTCGAAGATCTCTCGCTAATTAATGATCGGCAATACGGCTTCAGGCCAAAACGATCAACGGGTGATTTTCTGGCATTCGTAACGCATGTATGGGATGAGGCTATGGAA